>SJYA01003219.1:31409-120108 GCA_006410615.1 Neotragus moschatus
CAACATTCAGAAAACAAAGATCATGGCATCTGGTCCCATCACTTCATGGGAAATAGATGGGGAAACAGTGGAAACAATGTCAGACTTTATTTTTGGGGCTCCAAAATCACTGCAGATGGTGATTGCAGCCGTGAAATTAGAAGACGCTTACTCCTTGGAAGGATAGTTATAACCAACCTAGATAGCATATTCAAAAGCAGAGATATTACTTTGCCAACAAAGGTCTGTCTAGTCAAGGCTATGGCTTTTCCAGTGGTCATGTATGAATGTGAGAGTTGGACTGTGAAGAAAGCTGAGCGCCGAAGAATTTATGCTTTTGAACTGTGGTATTGGAGAAGACTCTTGAGAGTCCCTTGGACTGCAAGGAGATCCTACCAGTCCATAAAAGAGACAGTCCTGGGTGTTCATTGGAAGGCCTGATGCTAAAGCTGAAGCTCCAGTACTTTGTCTGCCTTATGTAAAGAGTTGACTCATTGGAAAAGACCCTGATGCTGGGAGGGATTGGGGTCAGGAGGAGAAGGGGACAACAGAGGATGAGATGGCTGGATGGCATCACCCACTGGATGTGCATGAGTTTGAATGGACTCCCGGAGATGGTGATGGACAGGGAGGCCTGGTGTGCTGCAGTTCATGGGCTCACAAAGAATTGGACACGACTGAGCAACTGAACTGAACTGAACTGATTATTGATGTGGTTAACTTCCTTCTCTAACTCAACACTCATCTACTAAAGTTTCCTTTATCCCAAACTGAAGATTTTCTTCTTGGAAATCATGACCTCTTTTTTTGGATTTTTTCCTCTTTATTCTGTGAAAGGCATTATCAAGCTCTCTGTTACAGGGGTGATGAAAGCATGAATGAGACTATATTTAATCTCCTCCCTTTCCAGACCATAGCTCTGTAGTTGCCAAGATCTGTTGGTCTCCCTTCGACCAGCTCCCCTCCAGCTCGGTGCACTGTTGCCATTTCATGTCTGCCTTGTCACTCCTCATTTGGATTGTTCTCATATCACCAACCTGATGCTCAGAATCATGATCCCTTTCTTTCTGACCAGTTTAGATCCTCCTGTCAATTATATACTTCTCTGAAAATGTATCCCTCCCATGTTTTCTGTCCCCTCATCTCTCAAAATCTTCCCTCTCATTCTATATGCTGTTTATCCAAAATACTAATTCTTTCATTTTACATTTTAGTTTTTATGAGTGCATATATTGTTGAGAGCAGATAGGAGATGTATTCGGTTGATATATGCTATCTAAGGAACGTGCTTCTCACAACAGAACCCTCCTACTAGGTGGAAGTAAATATTATTATTATCCCCTCCTGAAGGTGAGGAAACCAAGGCTACCAGTGGTCAAAAATGTTGCTGATGGTCATTATATCTTTATGTTTGTTGGTAGAACTAAAATTTGAATTCAGAACTCCTCTGTTAATAATTCAATAACTACCTCTAAAGCTTTACAATAAACCACCTTTTTTGAGGAATGTCTTGCCCAAATTCTCTTTCTTCTTCTTTCTCCCTGTAAAAATTTCTCTTTCTCCTCTGTTTCTATCGCCATTTGTGTATGTCTGTTTTTCAGGACCTGTCCTATCTTATTTTGTAGTGAAGATCTGTGTGTGTGTGTGTGTGTGTGTGTGTGTGTGTGTGTGTGTGTGTGTAATCTCCTCTTTCACCTTCTCAATTCAATAAGAACTTAAACCATTTCATTTTCAACTTTTATTTCTATGCAAATCCTTGTATGAACCAGGTATTTAGGAAATGCGCAACTGAACTAAAATGAATTCAATCAACTGTATTGACCCAGTGCCTTCAAGAAACCAACAACAGAACCTGGAGTTGGACTCAGGTTTTTCCTTAAACAATAATACTGTCCTTAAAATCTCATAGGGTCAAATAAAATGGACTCTCAAATAACAGTGCATTTTGACTCTATCTCTTAGACACTTAGCAGGACTGTGTTTTGGGGGTAAGTTACCTCAACTATCTGACTCTTCCCTTACAGATAAAGTGAGGAAAATACTCACACAGCAGGTATGTTATGAGAACATAACATTTAGAGACCATATATAAACATTTTGGTGCCTCATAGCTGGTTCAGTAGGTAAACAATCTGCCTGCAATGCTGGAGACCCGAATTCAATTCCTGAGTCAAGAAGATCCCCTGGAGAAGGAAATGGTGACCCACCCCAGTATTCTTGCCTGGGAAATCCCATGGACAGAGGAGCCTGGTGGACTTCAGTCCATCGGGCCACAGAGTTGGACATGACTTAGTGACTAAGCCTCCTAAACCACCATGGTAGTAATAAATGAGAGTTTTAGTCAGTAGGACACCTTCTATTATATAAGCATAAAAAATAGGAATCACAAACTTGTTTCCAGTTTTATTTTCCTGTTTTTTTTTTTTTTTGCAAGCAGATATTAAAATGCGAATGAGAAACAAGTGAATAAACAGAATTATAACTAGAACTGCTTCTAACTAGAGTAGCTGTCAAGTCTTCTGTGAGGCTTTCGCAACCTTAGATAATGCTCCAGGCATATGGGAAGGAGAGTGAACCAGTGTTAGGTTAGAGCCATGGCTAATAATCCCTATTTCAGTTTCATTCCAATTAGACTTTAGATANCCACAAGCTTGTTTCCAGTTTTACTTTCCTGTTTTTTTTTTTTGCAAGCAGATATTAAAATGCGAATGAGAAACAAGTGAATAAACAAAATTCTAACTAGAACGGCTTCTAACTAGAGTAGCTGTCAAGTCTTCTGTGAGGCTTTCGCAACCTTAGATAATGCTCTAGGCATATGGGAAGGAGAATGAACCAGTGTTAGGTTAGAGCCATGGCTAATAATCCCTATTTCAGTTTCATTCCAATTAGACTTTAGATAGTTGGTAGATGGAGGATAGTTAAGAAAATAAAATTGAAAAAGCTTGACCCAGAACAGGAAGCAACAGTGGCGTCCATGCAAACTGTGTTTTGGATCATGGCATTACGTAAGTGTCAGTTTAAGAAGGAAAAGGTGCAGGAACTATCACCATCATAAACAAAGGAGCAACAAGAACAGAAAATCATATTCAGAACAGGCCATTTCAGAGAAACCATCCACTCTGAGTCTTACCTTAGCACTTGAGGGATTTTAGTCTAGTCTATGAAGCAAGGATTCCTATATTATGTCCCCCAAATTTCAAAAGCAAGAAAAGTGAGCCTAGGAAGACAATAGAATGATAAATGTCTAATGTCTGCTAGTATGATATTTCTTAGATAATTTCTGATAGGGACAGTAATGGGCTTTACTTTTTTTTTTTTAATGAAGGTCATGCTGTGGAACAGAGTAATATAAATCATATTTCAGAGGGGACTGAGAAATCTACTAAAGATTCATTTATTCAACATGTATTTACTGAATATATACCACATGTCAAGAACAATGCTATAAAGTTAGATGTGGTGTTCAAGAAAAGGCTTATTTTGTTCTCCTGTGTGCATGCTAAGTCCAGCTGCTTCAGTCATATCTGATTCTTTGCAACCCTCTGGGCCGTAGCCCTCCAGGCTCCTCTGTCCATGGGATTTTCCAGGTAAGAATACTGAAGTGGATTGCCATTTCCTCCTCAAGGGGATCTTCCGGACCCAGGGATTGAAGCTGCATCTCTAATGTCTCCTGCATTGGCAGCTGGGTCCTTTACCACCAGTGCCACCTGGGAAGCCTCATTTTGTTCTCAAATGTCTCTTAGTCTGTGAGAAAGAAAGATGAATAGACAATTACAGTTTGATGCTGGAAGTCCTCTGCTAGTGAGTTATATTTTTTAACTCATTTACTTTTCTCCAAAAGTTTGCAGATAGGTATGCTTATTATCTCTAGGTTATTAAATGTGAAACTCAGAGAGGTAAACCTGCTTTTTTATAAGCAAAGAAGTATCAGAGCTGGAATTTGACCCTCCCTTCAAAGTTGATACTTTAAAATTTTAAATATGCTACAACCCTAAGATATTGTTAGAAATAGAATTTTAGGATATCTGATCAAATTCAACCTCAGATAAATCATACATAATTTTAAGCATTAAAGTGTCCCATGAAATAATCGGTACATATACTAAAAATGATGCATTGCTAATCTGAATTTAAATTTAACTGGACACCCTGCCTTTTTATTTGCTAAGTCTGGAAACCATAGTTGGAGTACTAAGGAGTGTCACCTAGTCTGTCTTTGTGTGGGAGAGATCAAAGACAGAGATGATCCTTTATTTAAACTACTTTATTTGATTTAAAAGTCATATTTTCTCCTAGCTTCATTTTCCTGTATACTTCTTTCTCTTTTTTTAATTGAATTATAGTTGATTTACAACATTATATTAGCTTCAGGTGCACAACATAGTGATTCAATATTTGTATAGGTTATACTCCATTCAAAGTTATTATAAACCATTGAGCATAATGCCCATGTTTCACAACACATCCCTAAGTTTATTTTATGCTTACACAGTATAAAATGCACAGTTTGTACCTCCTAATCTCCTACTCCTAGTATTGCCTGCCTCTCCCATTGGTAACTCTTAATTTATTCTCTGTATCTTTGAGTCTTTTTCTCTTTTCTTGTATTTATTTGTTTTATTTTTCAGGTTCTACATATAAGTGATAAAATACAACACGTGTCTTTCTCTGTCTGATTTATTTCACAAATATTAATACCCTCCAGGGCTATTCATATTGGTGCAGATAGAAAAAAATATATATCCTTTTTTTTAAGTGAGTAATATTCCATTGTATATATAATACCGTATCTCTTTTCCATTCATCTTTTGATGGACATTTAAATTGGTTCCTTATCTCAGCAATTGTAAATAATGCTGCTATGAACATTGAGTGCATGTATCTTTTTGAATTTTTGTTTTCATTCTTCAGGTATATATTCCCAAGAGAGGAATTGTTGGATTATTTGGTATATCTGTTTTTAGTTTTTGGAAGAAATCATTATTTTTCCATAGTGGCTGCACCAATTTATGTTCCCACTACCAGTATACTGAGATTCCCTTTTCTCCAAATTCTCACTGACATGGATTCGCAGATTTTTTTTGATGGTATCCACCCTGACAGGTATGAGGTGATATCTCAGTGTGGTCTTTCTTGATTTGCATTTTTCTGATGTTTAGTAATGTTAAGCATCTTTTCATTTGCCTGTTGGCCATCTGTATATATTCTTTGCAAAGATGTCTATTCAGGTCTTCTTAACCCTTTTTAACCAGGTTCTTTTTTTAAAATATTAAGTTGTATGACCTATTTACATATTTTGGTATTAACTGATCATCATTCATATAATTTTCAAACATTTTGCTTCATTCAGTAGGTTTTTCTGTTGTCAAGGTTTCCTTTGCTGGGCAGAAAATTTAAAGTTTAATTTGGTCTTATTTTTTAAATGTTTTTTTTGTTTCCTTTGCCTTAGGGAGAGAGAGTCAAAAACAAATATTGTTATAATTTATGTCAGAGAACTCTGCCTATGTTTTCTTCTGGGAGTTCCATGGTTTCTGGCCTTATGTCCAGGTCTTTAATACACTCTGAGTTTATTTTTGTATATGGTGTGAGAAAATGTTTTAATTTTATTATTTTATATATAGTGAAAAGTGTCAGTAATTCAATCATGTCTGACTCTTTTTGACTCAATGGGCTATAGCCTTCCAGGCTCCTCCGTCCATGGAATAATTCAGACAAGAATACTAGAGTGGGTAACCATTCCCTTCTCCAAGGGATCTTCCCAATCCAAGCATCAAATATAGGTCCCCTGCATTACAGGCAGATTCTTTACTGTCTGAGCCACCAGGGAAGCCAGTTTTACGTATACGTGTCCAGTTTTCCCAGCACCACTAATTGAAGAGACTATCTTTTCTCCATAGTATATTCCCACCTCCTTCACCGTAGTTTAACTGAGTGTTGCATTTTTAATGTATGTGATAAAGACCATGCTAACACCATGTATTGCTTCTGGCCTAGCTTAATTATTGTTATATCAAATGTGTATTATTATGCTAGGAAAAATTTTTGTAAAGAGGAATGATAATATATCTCAGACTGTAAACTAAATGAGATAATGTATATAAAAGCAGACACTAGTGCCTAACATCTAGCAAGCTCTCAGTAAAGGTCAGTTGGAAGAAGTGATGGCATTATGCTGGTGATAAATATTACTATTTTTGCTACTGCTGCCACATCTATACTTGTTATTTAAATAATAAAGTGATAGTATTGATCCTCACAAGATAGTTCCAATATAGCCATGGCAGGGTAAATAATGGCATTTGAGAGATGCATAACCTTTCATTGGGACAAAGGTCATGGCTATGGTTCAGGTCTTCCTCATACTAATTTAGAAATCTTTTAGCCAAGTTATTATCATAGATTCAGCCCATATAAAATTATTTTAAATTCTAACATATCCAGATCTCTCAGTTTGGCCTTCAGAATTGCTTTACAGTAGTAGACTAAGGTCAACCGTTTGGTTGGAATTAAGAATTAGGTACTTGAATAAAGTTGTGTTTATCAGGCAATATTTATATTGAAATTATATGTATAGAATGATGAATATGATAAAGCATATTACATATACTTTATTCACATTTTATGCACTATTGATAAAACATTATTTGTATCAAAAATATCTTTTTTGGTGGTGAAAGTGAAAGTAAAGTGGCTCACTTGTGCCCGACTCTTTGCAACCTCATGGACTATAGCCTACCAGGCTCCTCTGTCCATGGGACTTTCCAGGCAATAGTACTGGAGTGGATTGCCATTTCCTTCTCCAGGGTATCTTCCTGACCCAGGGATCAAACCTAGGTCTCCCGCATTGTAGATAGACGCTTTACCATCTGAGCCACCAGGGGTGTTATTTGAGATTACTTTTTAAAATATTTTGAGTTGATGATTCCTGGCATCGTGTTTGAGTACTCTTATTTTCCAAATTCAAAGACCTTAATATATGGGTTCTTAGTCCATCTGAGCTGCTGCTTGTAAACAAGAACATTTCTCACAGTTCTAGAGGCTGGAATGTCTAGGATCAAGGCACCAGCAGTATGGGTATCTGATGAGAGTCTGCTTTTCACTTCACAGGTAGCCATCTTCTCACTGTGCTCTCCCACAGTAGAAAGGACTAGAGAGCTCTGTGGGGTCTCTTGAAAGGCGTTGGTTTTATTCATTAGGACTCCTTCCTTATGACCCAATCACCTCACAAAGTCCCTGCATCCTAGTACCATTGCCTTGCTGTTTAGGATTTCAGAATATGAATTTTGGCAGGATACAAACATTCAGTCTGTAGCAATGAGTTGGTTGTTGGGCTGGACATTTTACCCCTATGCACAATCTCAGTTAATCCTCATGACTCTCCTGCAAAGTAGATATTATTGGGTGGGTGATATGAGGCCCTGGTGGCCAATGAGGGAACTAAGGCTCAGGGAAAGCCACATGGCTTGGCTCAATCCTAAAGTGTTTTCACTCATTATAAAGCCATCAAAATGATGTTTAATTGAACAATTTTAATAGTAGGACTAAATGTTTGTGGTACAGTGATATATATATATAAGAAGGAGAATATACAATGTTATATAATGCATACAAAGTTAAAATTGACAAAGGGATAGAAAGGTATCAAATGTGATTTTTCATCTCATGATGATGTCAACCCCTAGAATTAGAATATTTGAGTTCCCCCTTTTCCTCCTTCATGATTTCTCTTTTCCTTTTAACATTTTCTTGGTTTTATTGAAAATGCTTTTTGATAGATTTTGTTACTTTTTAATGAAAACTGTAAGGTATAAATAAAGCAAAAATATTGATATATTCATCTATAAATTGGTGGTGCAAAAGTATGATGTCATGCCTCCTAAACTTAGTATTAGAGATCAGTTCTGGCTATTTCATTAATTAAAAGAAGTTCTATGAAATGTATGCTGAGTTCTAGGCCCTACACTAAAAGCTCAGCTTTTAGTTTCCTAATGCTTAAAATTATGTTTAAAAAAAAGAAATAATTGTTAGAAGATTATTTATAACTCCCTTTCAGGTTGAGATTTCTTGGTCTGCATAGGTATGCCTTCCCTCTCACAGTTGAACCCAGATATAAACTGTATCTCATGCTGAAGTGCATACAGGTATTTTGAAATAAGAAGCAAGTAAAAAGATAAACAAATCAACAAAACCCAAATCATCTATACATGGATTACCCTCCACTTGATATTGATATAAACTACCCAGAAAATTATAAAATTTTCTAGTGGAAAATTGGTCAAAGTACAATAAAACTATTAAATTAGTACCTGAAATGATTTATTTTCTCACAAATACTTGAAGGAAATGGGAGATAGATATTAAGGTAGTCTTGGGAGAACTTTTATTAAAATTTGAACTTTAAATGAAGATTCACTCATTTATAGCACAGTTTTTGAAGACCTTTGAACACTTAACACTTCAATAGAAGTTGGGCCTGTACAGAGAAACATCAATTGTGTTTGTTATCACTGAGGAGTTCATAGCTGAAAGAGAGGAAGAACATGTGAAAAAATAAATACAGATCATTTGAAAGACTTCAAACCCTCCAGCTTCTCAGATATTCCTTAATTGTATTCACGTATTCCCCAACATCTTAGGAAGTCTGTTTGACCCCTCATGTAGTTTCTGAGGATCCAGAGGAAGACTAGATTAAGAAAAACAACAACAACAACATAATAATGGGCTACCCTGGTAACTCAGAAGGTAAAGAATCTGCCTGTAATCTGGGAGGCATGTGTTCAGTCTCTAGATCGGGAAGATCCCTTGGAGAAGGGAATGGCTACCCACTCTAGCATTCTTGCTTGGAGAATTCCATGGACAGAGGAGCCTGCTGGGCTACAGTCTATGGGGTCACAAAGAGTCAGACACGACTGAACAACCTAATACTACTTTTACTTTGGGACTTCCCTGCTGGCTCACACTATGAAAAATCTGCCTGCAGTGAGTGAGACTCAAGTTTGATCTCTGGGTTGGGAAGATCTCCTAGAGAAGGGAATAACTACCCACTCCAATAGTTTCTGAGGACCCAAAGGAAGACCATACCCCCCCCCCAAAAAAATCAATATAGATCGCACGAAAGACTTCAACCCCTCCAGGTTCTCAGAAATATTTTCCTTAATTGTATCATCTTAGGAAGTCCGTTTGACCCTTTATGTAGTTTCTGAGGAAGATGGACATTCTTCACAAATTCCTATCCATTGCAGCTGCCACCTTTTCCTGCAAAGCAGTACTCTCAGCTGCTTCTTCAGTTCCTTTCAGCTGGTTGAAACTGTCTTTGGGTCCCTATAGTACTCCCTCCTGTTCATCTAACCCCCAAGGCATGAATCTAGGCTTTCTCTTGATTCTGCAAAGCACAGATGATACAAAGCTACCATGTTTAACAGCTTCACTAATATAAAGGAATTTCAACATAGAAAGTGTTATGTATGACTCACATGCTGTGAAGTTTATAGGCATAAGAAATCTTAGGTCCTTTGTAGTAATTTTATAATCCCCAAGGGGCTCTTAGGACCTGTTAGGTGAAAACCTTAATAGTAGAAGAACCAATCATCAGAAATCAGAGATCCAATTTAATATTGGAATTTGAAATAGGCTGCTAGGCATGCAATGAACTTACCTAAGAGGTTGGTTATGCATTTTTACCATATCACTTATCTGCCTCGAAACAATCAATGGTTCTCTAGCCTTCAAGGATGAGTCCAGTTTCCTTTCAAAGACACACACAGTTCTCTAAGCCTTCCTTAGCTTACTGTTCTGGTCTCTTTCTTGAAGCAATTTCTTTCCCAAACTCAGAACCCAGCAATACTAAAATATATGCAGTATCCTGGCATTTGCACATCATGCTTCAGGGCCTTTGGTTTAGCTATTCCCTCTGTCTAAAAAGCACTGTCTACTCCACCACTTAATTAACTTAAGCAAACAGAGTTTTACTAAAGTCTTTTTCTTTCCTTTTTTTTTTCTAGGCCCATTTGGTATCTACTTTCACACTGACTTGAAAATTTACTCTGTTTTTAATTATATACATGAAAGATAGCATGAAACAGAAGGAAACTATTGTCTTTAGCCTTAACCATCAGTGTCCATATCTAGATCATCAGTTAGTTCAGTCGCTCAGTCCTGTCCGACTATTTGCGACCCCATGGACTGCAGCACGCTAGGCCTCCCTGTCCACCACTAACTCCATGAGTTTACTCAAACTCATGTCCATTCAGTCAGTGATGCCATCCAACCATCTCATCCTCTGTCGTCCCCTTCTCCTCCTGCCTTCAATCTTTCCCAGCATCAGGATCTTTTCCAATGAGTCAGTTCTTTGCAACAGGTGGCCAAAGTATTGGAGTTTCAGCTTTAGTATCAGTTCTTCCAGTGAATCTTCAGGACTGATTTCCTTTAGGATGGACTGGTTGGATCTCCTTGCTATCCAAGGGACTCTCAAGAGTCTTCTCCAAAACCACAGTTCAAAAGCATGAATTCTTTGGTGCTCAGCCTTCTTTATAGTCCAACTCCCACATTCATACATGACTACTGAAAAAAGCATAGCTTTGACTAGATAGACATTTGTTGGCAAAGTAATGTCTCTTATTTTTAATATGCTGTCTAGGTTGGTCATAACTTTTCCTCCAAGGAGTAAGCGTCTTTTAATTTCTTGGCTGCAGTCACCATCTGCAGTGATTTTGGAGCCCAAAAAATAGTCTGTCACTGTTTCCACTGTTTCCCCATCTATTTGCCAGGAAGTGATGGGACCAGATCCCATGATCTTCAGTTTCTGAATGTTGAGCTTTAAGCCAACTTTTTCACTCTCTTCTTTCACTTTCATCAAGAGGCTCTTTAGTTCTTCACTTTCTCTCATAAAGGTAGTGTATTCTGTATATCTGAGATTATTGCTATTTCTCCCGGCATTCTTGATTCCAGCTTGTAGTTCATCCAGCCCAGTATTTCTCATGATATATTCTGCATATTAGTTAAATAAGCAGAGTGACAATATACAGCCTTGATGTACTTCTTTCCCAACTTGGAACCAGTCTGTTGTTCCATGTCCATTGTAACTGTTGCTTTTTGACCTGCATACAGATTTCTCAAGAGGCAGGTCAGGTGGTCTGGTATCTTCATCTTTTCAGAATTTTCCAGTTTGTCATGATCCACACAAAGTCTTTGGCATAGTCAATAAAGCAGAAATAGATGTTTTTCTGGAAATATTTGCTTTTTTGATGATCCAGCAGATGTTGGCAAATTTATCTCTGGTTTTTATGCCTTTTTAAAATCCAACTTGAACACCTGGAAGTGCATGGTTCATGTATTGCTGACGCCTGGCTTGGAGAATTTTGAGCATTAGTTTACTAGCATATGAGATGAGTGCAATTGTGCAGTAGTTTGAGCACTCTTTGGCATTGCATTTCTTTGGGATTGGAATGAAAACTGACCTTTTCCAGTCCTGTGGCCACTGCTGAGTTTTCCACATTTGCTGGCATATTGAGTGCAGCACTTTCACAGCATTATCTTTTAGGATTTGAAATAGCTCTGCTGGAATTCCATCACCTCCACTAGCTTTGTTCATACTGATGCTTCCTAAGGCCCACTTGACTCTGCATTCCAGGATGTCTGGTTCTAGGTGAGTGATCATACCATCATGATTATCTGGGTCATGAAGATCTTTTTTGTACAGTTCTTCTGTGTATTTTTGCCACCTCTTCTTAATATCTAGATCATGCTATGCATTATTATATAAATTCCCTAAACTTTAGTTTTCTCATCAATATAAAGCTCATATTATTATTATTGGATTATAATTAAATCAAATTAGAAAATCTATAATATACCCATTTGCTGTCTCGTGCAAAGCTATCAAATAGATAATAACTATTATAATTCATCTTACTTATGAAGACTGATAAAGCTGTTTAGAATTCACAAATTCTTGAATTGGCTAAATTTTGAACAAAATAATTTGGTAACATTTATATAAGTTATAGAAATTTTTCTGATGTTGCCCAACAACATCATGGTAGCTATTTCTACACAATAAACAAAATACTATCCCACAGTTCCAGTCAACTATCTTCTATAGCTAGCCACCTTTACCTAATGGCTAAAGATACCATTAGTCATTCATTTACTCACAAATAGGGTCGAGACAGCTTGCCTCTCATCCACTAGACCTCTGATGAGATAGTTAACCTGGAGTTTGGAGAATCTTCTTTGAACATGGTTCATCCACATGACCACTGTTTGGTAGAAACAGTGTCAGTGAATTTGGGAGACATGCTTTAAACCTCCCAGGAATCAATGCTGGAGTCAAAATTTAATTGTAGGCTAATCTTATGTCAAAGTCTATTTCACAAATGCTAAAACTGAATTAAGGGAGAAATACAGCACATTTATTTAATTTGTACGGGGGGGAATGGAAAGTGAATCCCAAATTCTTAAATTAGCTTCCACACTGTGGTTCACAAGATGAAATGGACCAGTGTGTGGCACTGCCTTTTTAAATTATGATGCTTTCTGTCAGTGAATTGGTACGTATAAAGATATAAGTACATTCTGATGTGGGTCTGAAGTTTCAGCACTGTGGACTATTAAGAACTAGAGAGGCATATGGTATGGTTAGTCAAATGGTTAAAAAAAATTATAGTTTAAGTGGCTAAACTATATTCAAGGTAAATCATTTCAGAGCCATCCCTTTCCATGTAAACAATGCATCATTTGCATACATACATGCTATTTGAATTTAGACTGATTAGCTGCTTGTACTGTGTCTGTGATGACAGCATTCTGCTTTTCAGTCATAAAATGAACTTTTCAGGGTTTCAGAGGTGTGTCAATGGAGAGTAATAACCAAGGATCCATAGGGGATCCCTTTAAGGACATTGGGCTAGTGTATAAAGCAACTTATACAAAGTATAAATTTTAATAAAGTGTATAAAATTGTAGGAGGAAAAGGCAGCTAGGAATTTGGTAATAGTTTATGAAGTTGATGGGTTTGCTTCTGAGCTTCCTAGCAGTTAAGGAAGGAAAAAGAAAATATTTTAAAAAGTGAGTCATTATTCTGTACGCATCAAATCAAATGGTTTCCTTTTCTTGTCCACTAAAATAATAATAAAACATTAGGAATCCAGAAATGTTCCAGTTATGCAACTTACTGCATAAAATTTCTACTGATTTTGTATAAAAAGTGTGAAATATTCTGTTCAGCTTTAGACCTTCTATACAAAATTCAAAATTTGAATATTCTAGGGGCTTCCTAGGTGACGCTAGTGGCAAAGAATCCACTTGCCAATACAGGAGACTTAAGAGACATGGGTTCAATCCCTGGGTCTGGAAGATCCCCTGGAGGAAGACATGGCAAGCCACTTCAGTATTCTTGCCTGGGAAATCCCATGGAGAGGGAAGCCTGGTGGCCTACATTCCATAGGGTCACAAAGAGTCAGACACGACTGAAGTGACTTAGCATGCATGTAAAGAGTCTGTACAACAGTTTTGTATGTAAAAAGAATATTGCTGTAAAACGTTTTAGGATTGTCTCTTTGTCACCCAGTAAGGTCTGGGTAATAGGGCTACCAGTAACTAGTAATATTTATTGAGGTATCTACTGAGTACCTATTATAAGTTGAAGGACTGTGTCAATTTGTTAAGCACCTTTTCTAGAAGCATTTCCTGTCTTACAACCAAGTAAATGTTAACCCGCTTATGCTAAAACAGAGATGCAGGGGGTTTAAAAGGATTATTCAATATGTTGTAGCAAGTTTAGAAGGGTAAGCTGCAAAGTAAGCTAGGTCTAAAGCTAGAACCCACAACTATTTATGTTTCTCTCTAACTAACACTCCTCTTTAATCCAGAGAATACACAAAAGCAAAGAAATGTTGATGTAGGAAGAAGAAGAATAAAGAAGGGCAGGGGGCAGAGGGGGCAATTAGGGTAGAGAAGAGTTCAGTCTGAAGCTGTGTTTGATTCTTTGTGACCCATGGATTGTATGTAGCCCTCCAGGCTCCTCTGTCTATGAGGTTCTCCGGGTAAGAATACTGGAGTGGGTAGCCATTTCCTTCTCCCAGCGTAGAGAGGAGGAATGGGTTTTATAAATGCAGGGGAAAACAGAGTCTCCTGACCTCTTAGCAGACTGTGTTTTCTTCACTCTATTAGTCCAGAGAATTTTCTACTATGCTTATTGCAGTAAGGTAAGAAGAAGTACCTTAGACCAGGAAGACATAGCAGGCCAAGTCAATGGCTGGCTGTGCCAACCTACCAGTGAGAGCCCTGTGGAAATGTGTCCTTTTCAGTAACACAGGAACCCAGGAAGGCAGTATTGTAGCCTTCCCCACGTTATCCTCCCTCTGAGCTCGTTTATTACTGGCTGCATCGATCATTTGACTCTTGGCTTGCACTGCCTTGGATTGCTGGCCTCCTGATACCTCCTCTCCTCTCCCTCTCCTGTCCCTTTCCCTTCAGAGAACAATTATGGCAGAATCCTTCTTTGCACCCCTGGAGCTCCCAGTGTGCCTACTCCAGGGTAAATACTTCCTGGCCAGGACTGTGTGAAACACTGCACTCTCAAGAGAGTTTTGGAAGACCTTTGAGGCTTCCCAGTCGCACCATTTGTGTCAGGAAAAATGTGCAAATTTACTTCCTGTTTAAAGTTTACAAGCGGTTTCACTTTAATAATATTCTCCAATCTTCACAACAACCCTATGAGGCAAGCCATAATGATTATATCTATATTATACAGAGAGGAAACTGAATCTTAGTGTGGTTAATTAACTTGGCCAAGGTCCCATAGCTAGCTCATAAAACATTTCTTGAATGGAAAAAAAAAAAAAAAAAAGGAAAGAATGAGGTACAATTAAGATTTGGGACCAAAACTCTATAACTGTACAATCAGAGCTCTTTTCAATATACTGTTCTGTCACTCCATAGACATCTTGCTTAAACTAATTCCACTGAAGATGTTATTGCTTAAAATGATTTCAAATGGGGAGGAAAAAGGAAAAGAAAAAAATAGTGCTTTAGATAGTTTTTGTAGGAGATAATACCTCTCAGGAAGCATAGATGNTAAAGTAATTATCTTCCAATTAAAACAAATAAATACACAAAGAAAAAAAAAATAACCTCAAGTTAGCGTGTTTACTTTTCTTCTGTCAACCAGAGTCTTGAACTCAAGAACACTGCATCTCCATCCTTGTACCCCAGTGGCTAGAACACAGGAAACCCTGGGAAGTACATGTGGAATAAATGGCTGGGCATGTTGTTAAAGGAACATGCCTTTCTAATATCTATAGAGGTGCAAATCTTTGCTTGGTAGCATTGCAGGCTGTTTTTCTCTGTGTCATGACTACATTTGTTTTGCATTTTAGGTGGGACATTATCATAATAATAACTCTCCATTTGCGGCTTATGCATTTGAAAATAAATTGCCTCACCAAAGAAACAGGGGGAGGGAATGCTATTAAGTGACCATAATTGTTATTACTTTAATAATCATCTGTATATTATAGAATCTGAACAGAAAAATTCAACTGAAAGAGCTGAAATGCTTAGTCCATTATTGAGTCGGCTTTCTTGGTAGAATGATATTTTTATAGAAAGTGTTTCCCTATTCCATTAAACTGCATTTTATTTAACAAGAGCATGAATATATCCTGAGGTGGGCTTGAAAAATAGCAGAGCTAGTCAAATGTCAAAAAATGATCCTAGCTCTGGAGTGAAAACTGCACAAGAAATAGAGAAATGGCATTGGGGACAAGGGCTGAATAAGGCTATGAGTTCTCTTTTGTACACGTCTACACATAAAAGCCTTTCCGCATGTCCAGACTACTCTCCTTTCCTCCAAACTCTTGGGACTCCCACTTCACTTGCTCCTGAAGGCACACGTTCTCTGTGAAACTTCCCTTCTATTCTCAGACAAATGCTTCTGCTAGTTTTACAACCATCCCATTTTACTATAATTACTTACAGGTCTATTATTTTTATTAATTGATGAACCTTTCTAAATCAAGGACATTGTCTTCTTCAGCCTTGTCTTACCCAGTGCTGGGTGCATCACTTGTTCCTTAGAAAGTATTCAATAAATGATAAGTGACATGTCTCAACCATGGTTCGAATGATTGGAAGTAACTCAATAGTCATAAGGTTTCTGATCTTATCTTAGACTATCTAATTTGGTTTGGTTAAATAAGGAAGTAAGATAAATAAATTTAAAATTTCTTGAATATGTGAACAATACTATATTCATCATTATACTGCTATTATTACTCTTGTAAGATAAAGATGGTACTCTATACAACTACAAAACTATCAATATATAAAGTGACTTTATTTCCTTTTATTTCCTGAACATTGTTTCTCCATTTCAGTTGGTACCTGAATTTTATTCTCACCTACTGTACACCAGGAAATGTATTAATATTTTTCTTCTTTCTTTTAGTATTTAAAAATCATTGTATTTTTTAATACCTACTTTACACTAGGAATTTTGCATAAGCTATTTATTTCTACTTTTCACAACAACACTGCAAAGCATGGAGATTATGTAATACCATGAGAGTAAAACAGACAATAAAGTTAGTTATAAAGGAAATTATAAGCCTCTAGTATGGCCAGGGGTATTGGGCTCTATCTTGATTATGATAAAAAGATATTAAAGGATTTTAGGTAGAAAGGTAACAAACTCTGATGTTTCAAACCAAAAGCTACAGAAGAAACTGGAGTATCTATTTCTGAAATGTCATTTTTCTCCATTAATAGATAAAGAGGTACTTTTGTGGTTCTACAAAATTATTTTTATTTTTGTATTTTCTAAATACATATGAAAGTTCATTTATATGAATATTTAGAAATAAAAAGCGGCACAAATATCTCATGCAGAAGAAGTCCATTTATTTTATATAACTACTCTGTGCTCAAGAAAATGGTACAATAATTCCCCACACCTGAGAAAGATTAACAAGAGAAAATCAAATTTAATTCTATATGCACAGAATTCTCACATACAAGAAAGATTCAGAGACAGAAAAGTAAAATAAAGTATATATGCCATCCTGAGCTAAGGAATGAAATAAAGGCCAAAGCTTCCAGGAACAGGAGTTAGTCACAGGATGATAAGAAGAAAAACAGATGATTGTTTATTATTTTTTGAGTGTGATAATTGTATTTATTTTCATTCACGTATACTTGATTTACAATGTGTTAGTCTCAGATATATAACAAAGTGATTATATATATATATGTATATATATATATTTAATATAGTGGTGGTTTTAGTTGCTAGATTATGTCTAACTCTTGCAATCCCATGGACTAAAGCCCTCCAGGCTCTTCTGCCCATGGGATTTTCCAGGCATGAATACTGAAGTGGGTTGCCATTCACTTCTCCAGGGGATCTTCTTGACCCAGGGACTGAACCCATGTCTCCAGCATTCTTTACTGCTGAGCCAACTGGGAAGCCTACAATGGCACCCCATTCAAGTACTCTTGCCTGGAAAATCCCATGGACGGAGGAGCCTGGTGGGCCGCAGTCCATGGGGTCCCTAAGTGTCGGACACGACTGAGCAACTTCACTTTCACTTTTCACTTTCATGCGTTGGAGAAGGAAATGGCAACCCACTCCAGTGTTCTTGCCTGGAGAATCCCAAGGACGGGGGAGCCTGGTGGGCTGCCGTCTATGGGGTCGCACAGAGTCAGACACGACTGAAGTGACTTAGCAGATAGCAGCCACCACTCCAGTATTCTTGCCTGGGAAATCCCATGGAGAGAGGAGCCTGGCAGGCTACAGCTATGGGATCATAAGAGTCAGACACAACTTGGCCACTAAACAGCAACAAATACATACACATACCCACACCCACACCAACTTTCAGATTCTTTTCCCTTATAGGTCATTATTAAATATTGAGTTCCCTGTGCTACACATTAGGTCCTGTTTGATTATCTATTTTATATATAGTCCTGGGTATATATTAATCCCAAACTCCTACTTTGCCTCTCCTCCAATTCCCATTTGGTAACCATGAATTGTCTTTTTTTTTTTTTTTTAATGTGTGTCTATTTCTGTTTTGTAAACAAGTTCATCTGCATCAGTGTTTTTTATAGATTCCACATATAAGTGATTGATGTTTGATTGTTAGATGCTAGCCCTGCCAAATAAATAGGGCTACTGAGATAAAATTCATCTCCATTAATAACTCTTTTTGGGAAACATCCCCAATAAAAATTATTCTAGGTAATTAGGGAAGAGCAGTCATTTCTCTTCAATGCCCTTGAAGATTACCTCTAGTTCAAAATAATCCTCATACAATGGGAACAGATTTTGGAGAATCTAGTGCTATACCTCTACAAGAGTATAGGAATTATGACATGAAGGGGAGGGTCATTTTACAGTGGAAAAATGTGGCAAATACCCCAGTCAAGTGATCAAGGTCAACATCAACAGTGATAAAGTCACATTGACATGCATGTACCTTTGATATGATGAGAGTCCCTGGTGGCTCAGGTGATAAAGAATTTGCCTGCAAATCAGGAGACCTGGGCTCAGTTCCTGGGTCAGGAAGATCCTCTGGAGAAGGAAATGGTTACCTACTCCAGTAATCTTTCCTGGAAAATTCTGTGGGCAGAGGAGCCTGGTGGGCTACAGACCATGGGGTCGCAAAGTCAGATATAACTGAGAAACTAACAGTTTCACTTTTTTGGATATGATATCATGAGAATGGCACTTTACCTCTGTGGTCTTCCTTCCCCAAATCCATAATTCACGTGTAGCTGTGAAAACAGCACAACAATCCAAATCAATGTACCTTCTATAACGTATCTGATAGCATACAGTAAATCTCTCCAAGTTATCAAATATTAGGTGTGCTGAAAAATTTGCATGCCCAACAGAAACCTAAGTGTAATTTGGTGTCCTGGATGAGGCCCTGGAACAGAAAAAACAAACAGAAACAACCCCCAAACAAGCAAATTAACCAAAAAAAAGGGGGGGGGAGAGGGGATAAAAATTAAGGAACTCTGAACAAAATACATATTTTAGCTATTATTAATAAACATTGGCTCATTAGTTGTAGAAAATGTACCATACTGATCTAGGATTTTAGCATTAGGAGAGACTGTATGTGGGGTATCTAGGAACATTCTTTACTATCTTTGCATATTTTCTATATATCTAAAGCAATTTTAAAACTAAGTCTAACTTTGAAAAGAGAGTTATACTGGGAATACTTGTATTGAAACAAATAGTAACTACTATTGAGTGATTTATTAATAGATGAAGGAAGGAAAATCACTATTAGGCAAAACAACATTGGCTTTCTGAAGTTGTGTTACAGAATATAGTACTGAAATATGTCTTCCTGAAATGAATTCAACTTCTCTTGATGCTAGAGGCTTTTCTTAGGGAGAAGACTCTGACTCTGAGAAAAGATCATTTGATCAGAAGTTTCTTCTCTTCCACTGTGTGACTTTGAGAAAGTTGAGTTTGCACTTTAAAAAAGAGATGGTAAATTCTCTGTCCATTTGAAAGTGATATATCAAAAAGTAGATGTGAGAAGTAACATGCCTATTTTCAAGAGGATTTGATGCAAATCATTTGAAAACATATGTAACGAGTTTCAAAATTGCAACTCTACAGAGATGTGAAAGGAAATCTAGACGTCACCATCTATGTGTCTCACAGACACTTAATGAAGTATTTTGAGAATCAAAACCATAATTGTCTTTCTAAATATAATTATTTTTTACTCGGAGTATCTTATGTGTCTCATGTCAGCTGCACATTTTAAAGCTTATTAAACTGTCATAGAAAATATATTTAATTAAAATTTAAGATTTTTAACTCTTTTTAATCTAAAGCCTCTGAATTTCTTAAGCTGGTCATAGAAAAACTCACGTACCAAGAGGCTTACACAACAAAAATTCCTTTTCTCACAATTCTTAGGGGCAGAAGTACAAAATCAAGGTATTGACAGGTTTGCATTCTGAACTTCTCTTCTTGGGTTCCATACAGCTGCTTTCTTGCTTTGTCCTCACATGGCCATCCCTCAGTCTATGTCCTATTTTCCTTTTTTGTGTGTGAAGTGTCAGTCACATGGCACCCCACTCCAGTACTCTGGCCTAGAAAATCCCATGGACAGAGGAGCCTGGTGGGCTGCACTCCATGGGGTCGCTAAGAGTCGGACACGACTGACCGACTTCACTTTCACTTTTCACTTTCATGCATTGGAGAAGGAAATAGCAGCCCACTCCAGTGTTCTTGCCTGGAGAATCCCAGGGACAGAGGAGTCTAGTGGGCTGCCGTCTATGGGGTTGCACAGAGTCAGACATGACTGAAGCGACTTAGCAGCAGCAGCAGCAGCAGCAGCAGCATCAGTCATATTGGAATAGAGTCTACCCCAAAGATCTCATTTAACCTTCATTACCTGGTAAAAGTCCTACTTCCAAATACAGTCTTTCTAAAGTACTGGGCATTAGGACTTCAGCATATGAAGTTTATGGGAACACAGTTTAGCCAATAACATCTCTCTTCTTAGTTCCCATATTCTACCATAGAATTGAGCTTTTCCTAGGGTGACTGATTTTAGGAATATCTATTTTCTTTGGGGACTACCTTTATGCTACATCCCTGTAGTTCCAGTTAAAAATGATAATCACAAATTCATACCTGTGTCCAGTATGCTACTTGATCTGGATTTTAGTTAGGCTGTAATATATTGAGCCTATTTCTTTTTAATTTGTCCATTTTAAAGGTTCATAACATCTTCCCGGTTACCTCTTCATAGTTGAAGTCATCGTATTGTGTTGAAATTATCTGCTTACATGCATAATTTCCCGAGTAGCCTGTGAGCTCCTTGAATGGGCCTGTTTTACAGATCATGTAGAATCAGTGATAGTGTCTAACACACAATAGTTATAGAGTAGATGCTTAGTGGGCTGATAGCATTGTGTTCATTTGACACTTCATTCAACAAACCAACTCATTGCTGGGCAATATGATAAAAAGCAACTCGTCAAGGACTTAGCTCTCACAATACTCACTCAGTTAAATCATCTGAAAATAGGTGTTTTCCCCTTCTTTTGTAGCTGTGTTTCATCATAGGGTTAGAACTGAACACATCACAATCCAGTCCAAGAGGCATAAAGGGCAGAGCTATGAAATTAGAATCAGATTTGTTTGCCTGTTCTAGCACAGTACTAATTTTTCTCAATNCTCACAATACTCACTCAGTTAAATCATCTGAAAATAGGTGTTTTCCCCTTCTTTTGTAGCTGTGTTTCATCATAGGGTTAGAACTGAACACATCACAATCCAGTCCAAGAGGCATAAAGGGCAGAGCTATGAAATTAGAATCAGATTTGTTTGCCTGTTCTAGCACAGTACTAATTTTTCTCAATTTTAATTTTTTCCTATTTAGCTAAAGAAATGATCATATTTTTGATGGCTTCCACTTAGTCATTCTATATTATACAGTGAAAGCAGACATTATTATGAGATCAAATTCTTGAGCAATTTCATGTGTCACCTGACTGAGGATATGAACGCTAAACACTCAACTGCAGAGCAATTCTTGTAATATACTAGCCCCCACTCCAGTCCTCTTGCCTGGAAAATCCCATGGGCGGAGGAGCCTGGTGGGGCTGCAATCCATGGGGTCCCTAAGAGTCGGATACGACTGAGCAACTTCACTTTCACTTTTCACTTTCATGCAGTGGAGAAGGAAATGGCAACCCACTCCAGTGTTCTTGCCTGGAAAATCCCAGGGACAGGGGAGCCTGGTGGGCTGCCGTCTATGGAGTCACGCAGAGTCAGATACGACTGAAGCAACTTAGCAGCAGCAGCAGCAATGCCCTGTAGTACACAGGTTTTGCTACGTATTTAATTGAAGTTGTTTTACAACTTTAGTGCAGTCATTCATACCATGCCTGAGTGATTTATAATAACTATTTGCTATTCTCAAAACAGGGGCAAAAAAGAGAAACAAAATTTCCTCCTCTGTCCCTCCAATTGGACAATCTGCTCCTATTATATACCAAAAAGAATTTAAAAATCTATATTCTTTTTAAGTTGTAGCCACAAATCTTGTGATGCAGTTTTGCATAAAATGCCTGACTTTTGAGGTGGAGCTGTGTAACCCAGACTTCAAGATTTTCTTCTGCAGAACTCTGAGTTTGGCCTGAGTTCCCTCCTTCAGACCACCAGAACCAGAGGGTCTGGAGGTCCCGGGGAGCTCCTCTCTGAGCTGGAGGAACACCTGTTGTGTTGCTGCCTGGTCTCAAAGGAAGTTCTGATGGGAGACATCCTGTGTGAGACAGCATGGTATCAGGTCAAAAAGCATGGGTTCTGAGGCAGGAGAGCTACAGTTTCGACTCCCAGAGAAGAAAAAGGAGTGAAAGTAATTATGTTCTGAGAATGTGAGGTAAGATTTTAGTCAGACAAGAATATTACCACTTATGAGGTCTTACAAAGAATTTGACACCTAGTACTTCCATTCTGCCTCCTCTTTATTCTCCATGTAGCAGGTTGATCCAAAAAGGCCATGTTGAAAATTACTTGTCTCTGATATAGAGTCATTTTTTAAAAAGAAATTTCATCTTTTTACTTGGAAATAGTTTCAAACTTATAGAAATGTTGCAAGAAAAAAATAGTACAACACTCAATACTCTATCTAGGTTTACCTATTGTTAACACTTTAATTCGTTTCGCACATTTTCTGGACCATTTATGGATAAATTCGATAATTTATGGATATATTGACAACAGTATATTTCCTTTAAGTAGGATGATTCTCTGAAACAACTGCAGTACATTTTAAAACATCAATACATTTAATATTGATACAATATTTTATTCAATCTACTATTTTCCAGCTTTGTTAATTGACCAAATATGTCCTTGATAGTATTTTTCCCCTTCAATACAATAGTCAGTTGAGTTGATATTATATTTAATTATCATGCCTCCTTATCTTCTTTAATCTAGAATATTTCCACTAATCTTTTTTCTTTTCTTTTTTGACATTTACATTTTTATTTAATAAAATATTTTGTATTAATAAATAGAAAATGTATCTTTTTACTGAAAAAAATAGTGTTCCCTATTTATGGTTTATTTGATGTTTCCTCATGATTAGATTCAGCCTATACATGATGTTTTATCCATCTCAGGGTATCACATCTGGAGACTTACAGTGTCCTTCTTACTGGTGATATTAATTTGGATTACCTAGTCTAAGTGTTGACAAATGTCTCCCACTGTTAATTACTATTTTCTTTTCTCTTGCAACTAATACACAGTCTATGGGGAGATTTCTTAAGACCATGAAAATACCCTGCTCCTCATCAGAATGTTCCTCTAGATTTGGCATCCTTTGATGAGTCTCTCTGGAGATAATAGATAAGTAGATATTTTTCTCTTTGATGAATGCAAATGCTGATTTTCTAACTCCAGCATTCCACCTATGTTTGCCTATTGACATTCAGCATTCCTTTGGGAGCAAAATCCTTCCCTTCTCCCTTTATCTACTTCTCTGTCTCTCTATCTGGGATCTATCTACAAGCTAGCTGTCTCAAATGGATTTGAAATTAAGACCTATAGACTTCCAAAGTCTATCCTGTATTTTTCATTTATACCAAGTTGCTGATTTACTTTGAAAAAGCTCACATTTCCTTAACAAGGAAGACCTGATCAGGTATTTAGAAAGACCTGATGAGTCATTTCAGTGGTCATGTATGGATGTGAGAGTTGGACTGTGAAGAAAGCTGAGCGCCGAAGAATTGATGCTTTTGAACTGTGGTGTTGGAAAAGACTCTTGAGAGTCCCTTGGACTGCAAGAAGACCCAACCAGTCCATTCTAAAGGAGATCAGTCCTGGGTGTTCATTGGAGGGACTGATGCTGAAGCTGAAACTCCAACACTTTGGCCACCTCATGTGAAGAATTGACTCACTGGAAAAGACCCTGATGCTGGGAGGGATTGGGGGCAGGAGGAGAAGGGGATGACAGAGGATGAGATGGCTGGATGGCATCACTGACTCGATGGACATGGGTTTGGGTGGACTCCAGGAGCTGGTGATGGACAGGGAAGCCTGGCATACTGTGATTCATGGGGTCACAAAGAGTTGGACACGACTGAGCAACTGAACTGGACTGGACTGGACTGATGTGTCATTAGGACTCCATGTTCCCGTGGCAGGGACCCAGGGGACTAGGATCTCACAGGCTGTGTGATACAGCCAATAAATAAAAATTAAAATAAAAGCCAACTTCCAAACTTAAAAAAAATAATAATGACCTAAACAATTCATGAACTAGTTTCTTCATTCACCTGTTAATTAGCTCACTACTATGTTAATCAATGCATAATATGAGCTAGGAAGTGACTTTGTGCTGAAGATTGTGCTATTAAATAGCTTATATTCTAGGGAAGTACACAATAAATGTTCTAGAAAATGATATATTGTTATCCTGCTTTTTTATTAAAGATCAATTAAAATATATGACCTTTAGATTGTTATGACTAACTTAATATGTTATTATTGATGTTTCAATATGGATTGAGGCTCATGTCTATAATTGCAATAAATAAATCACAGAATTGAAATTGCATCTGTCTTTCAGCTCAATTCTGCAAGAAAAGGAATTATGCTTGGTACTAAAAGTTAAGAATTAAACTATAGCTTAAATATAAAACACAAACCTCTCCACTTATAAGTGCAATATTTTCTATTTTAACCTTTCTTTCAAAAGCCTAATATGAACAAGATGCTAAAGAATTAACAAAACTGAGGGATGTCTTTCTGTCTGTCTCTTGAAATATATTCAGAAAGAAGTCCTGAATAAGATACATGGATGCGAAAACAGATGTGAGTTAGTAAGCTTTATACATATACATCACTAGAAACCTCATACTTATTTTGATAATTTTCATGTTAAAAATTATTTTTATGAAAGGAGTAAGTGAGTGAAGAATTGGGCACATACATTTTATGGACACTCTTTGTAAAACGTTGAATTAGGAGGTCTCTGAACTTTTACTGCTATGATCTTTACTACTGCTCCAAACCCACTTGCCTGGAATTATCTAAAGGGCTGAAAACATTGGCAGAATAGGGTAGACTTTGTGGAATTGAAGTACCTATACTGAACATTGTACATCGACTTCAGTGTGATTTGTTCTATAAAACAAAACTGTATGAAATAGACCTTTGTACCCACTATAGAGATGAGGAATCTGAGATTCAGAGAAAGAAGTGATTTGGCAAAGATTTTAGACTGGTANAAAACATTGGCAGAATAGGGTAGACTTTGTGGAATTGAAGTACCTATACTGAACATTGTACATCGACTTCAGTGTGATTTGTTCTATAAAACAAAACTGTATGAAATAGACCTTTGTACCCACTATAGAGATGAGGAATCTGAGATTCAGAGAAAGAAGTGATTTGGCAAAGATTTTAGACTGGCAATTGATTTTTCTGAGGTCAGACTCAGCTCCTGCTAGAATTCTGGCTCTTTTTCACTACCGAGGTCTCTGCTTCTTGGTGCACAGATGCAGGATGATGTACTGTGAACTCTTGCCAAGGCTCCAGGACCATCTTCAGAAAACAGCCTATATGTTGATGAAAATTATCATGAGGTGCCTGTGCAGTCCCAGAGATGAGCCTAATCCAAGGCTGCAGAATAACAATGTGCATGGTGCATTATGCTTTCAAACTGTCTTTGTGTCTTTTATCTGATTTGATCAGCAGTGGATTTCATTAAAAAAGAAAATTTTTTTATTAAATAATTAACTTAATTTGCTTTCATTAAACTAATGGACAGGAGTAGAGCACAGAGGATGTAAAACTCCACCAGGCGAAAGCCCTAGCTGGCTAATTCATTCTGCTGCTTTTGAATCACCCTGAGTTCCCTCTAAGTGATCATGAGGTGAGGCTGTCTGATGTGTGCAGTCACTCTCCTCTGTCACCAGCCAGGTGCCTCCTGCCACTTGGTAATTGCGCCAGAGTTTGCATATGGATCTTGACAGATTCATCTCATAACACTATGACACTTAATTTCAATGAACAAATAGACTGGCAACCAGTTTAGACATCCAAGGACTGATCTCTTTTTGGTAGCAGCTGCTTGGTAGCACCTGTCAGGAGGTAGATGGCCTTGGCACTTGGAAGTTGAGTCACCTTCTGGAGAAGTGACTGTGTTTTCTCCAAGTGTGTTCATGAAATATGGGCATATAGGAATGGTTTAAAGACTCCACTTACTTAACTTTTATGAAGATGATATTTGTCATTTAGCAAATTTTTTTCCTGCTTTTATTGAAATAAAGAGATATTTTTAAAAAATGAAAAGGAAATACGGATCCTCCCTGCAGCCAGATATTTAATTTGAATATTTTAACCACATGCCAAATGTCATAAAGTCTTTTATAAAATGCCCATTTAAAATCCATTTAAAATTTTTGAATAGAGCTATAGTTGATTTACGGTGTTGTGTTAGTTTCAGGTGGATACGAAAGTAATTCAATTATACATATACATACATCTATTCTTTCTCAAATTCTTTTCCCATTTAAATTATTACAGAATTCTGAGAAGAGTTCCATCTGCTTCACAGTGCATTTTTGATTATATGCTCCCTGGTGGCTTAGGGGGTAAAGCGTCTGCCCGCTATGTGGGAGACCTTGGTTCGATCCCTGGGTCGGGAAGATCCTGTGGAGAAGGGAATGGCAACCCACTCCAGTTTTCTTGCCTGGAGAATCCCACAACAGAGGAGCCTGGTAGGCTACAGTCCACAGAGTCGCAAAGAGTCGGACACGACTGAGTGACTTCATTCCACTTCTTCACTTCAGTGTGTATACAGGGGTTCCTAGATGGCTCAGTGGTAAAAAAAAAAAAAAAAAAATCTACCTGCCAATGCAAGAGACACAGGTTCGATCTCTGGGTCGGGAAGGTAGCCTGGAAGAGGAAATGGCAGCCCACTTGTCTGATAAATCTCATGAGCAAAAGAACCTGGCAGGTTACAGTCCATGGAGTCTCAGAGAGAAGGACAAGATGGAATGATTGAGCACACACACGCACCCACTGTGATATATGGGGCTTTCCTGGTGGCTTTGTGGTAAGGAATCCATCTGCAATGCAGGAGGTTCATGCATGAGACAGGAGTTCAATATCTGGGTCAGGAAGATCCTCTGGAGAAGGAAATGGCAAGCCACAGCAGCATTCTTGCCTGGAAAATCCCATGGACAGAGAAGCCTGGTGGGCTACAGCCCATGGAATACCAAAAGAGTCAAACACGATTTAGTGACTAAATAGTGACAATAACAATGTGCATATGTCAATCCCAAATTCCCAGTTTACCACCCCCCCAACCTCTCCCCTTTAGTCATTTGCTTTTAAGATGTTATTTCATAAAAATATAGTAATATTGTAGCTGAAAATCAGCTAAGTGTTCCAGCATGGATTTAATGACAGTAGGCTCAGTATAGTACCAGCCTGATGGGGATAACATGATCTTGAGACTAGATTCAACTTTGTGAACCCAGAGACTTGGCCAGAATATCCAATGATGATTAAATTCATGAATGTTTGTGTCATAGTAACCAAGTTTATTTTTGATAATGAAAAATTCATGTTTGCCAGCTGCACCTGGATCCACATAGGAATCACCTGCAAAGTGCCCAAAATACTTGTGCCAGTTTGTCAGGGCACTGAAATTTCTTCTGAATAATGTTGGAAATATTCTGGTAATTTTCCTGTTAATATTTGCATTTCCTTTTAGTAATTTCTTGGAAGAATATTTGTGTTACATTTTTTTTCCCATTCGAGTAGAGTTGTAGCCTATTACTGCTACTGGCTGTAGAGTCAGAGACTATCTGAATTGTCGTCACTGTTCTTCAGTTATTAGTTGTTTGATTCCAAGCAAGCCATTTAAGCTCCCTGAGCTTCAGTTTCTATAGAACAGGGATTATAGCAACATCTCCTTTATAGACATTTTCTGGCTCAGATGGTAAAGAATCTGTCTTCAATGCAGGAGACCCAGGTTTGATCCCTGAGTCATAAGATCCCCTGGACAAGGGAATCTCGCTCCAGTATTCTTGCCTGGAGAATTTCATGGACAGAGCCTGGTGGGCCACAGTTCATGGGGCTGGAAAGAATCAGACATGACTGAGCAACTAACACTTTTTACTTTTTATAAGCAGTTTCAAAATTTAGAGATAATATATATAAGATAGTTACTAGAGAGCCTAGTACAAAATTGGTATTCAATAAACAATGGCTATTACCACTATGTCATCATGATCGTCATGTAAAGTTTTAATTTTAGGTATATTGTTATTAAATTTCCAAGTTCTACTTTCCTGATTTAATTTGGGTGGAATTCTATCCTTTAAGGCAACGTCTAATCTAAAATATTATGTAGAGATTTTACAAACCTAAATCTCAGAGGGAAATGTATCACCTAATAATAAGAGAATTATATATCTCTGTGTGTGTATATATATATATATATATATCCAAAGACAGAAAATAGAGCTCCCAATGTGAACTCATGTCGTGCATTGATGTTCTTTTATAGTGTAGCAGATTTGACCAGAGTCTAGAGATTCACTTTGGAAAAAAGTAGAATAGTTACCATTTAGGAATACCTTCTACTTACGAAGCATGCTACCTCATTTTAATTTTCACAATAGCCCTGAAAGTTAGATTGTTGTTTTAGTTTTACAGACTAGAGTGAATTAAGCAAGTTACAGAATTTTTTAACTTCATACGATTAGAGAGTATTTGATCTGGGATTCAAACCCTCGGACAGTTGAATAGTAATGCTCGTGAATGTTTATGATATTCTTCCTTTTAGAAAACACAAACCAACACTCTTAAGTGTTGACATCCTCAGTTTGAATATTGTAGTCCGAAGAGTCTCCATTTCTGTTTGATAGTAAGATATGTTGAACTTTAATACATACTGCGTGTAACCCCCGTGTGGAATAGAAGACTCTGGGCTAAATCATGAACTCAGAGCAGAGATCCGCCTCCACAAGATTTATAACATAAGCTCTANTCAATACTGATATTAAATATTTGAAAGTAAGGCCCACAGGAGATGATTAGGCCATGAAGGCTCTGCATGGGATCAACATCCTATAAAAAAGACTCCAGAGGTAGCATGTACCCATTTCCTACATGTGATGACACAGTAAAAGCAAGTCTGTCTATGAACTGGGAAGCGATTCCTCACAGGATAGCAAATCTGTTGACACCTTGATTTTAGACTACCTAGTTTCCAGAACTATGAGAAAGAAATGTCTGTTATATAAGCCACCCAGTCCATGATATTCATACTAAGACACATGGGAAATGTATGGGATTGGAAATCAGGTAGATCTGGATTTGAATTCCAGTCTGCACCCCTTTTTAACTGATGATCTCAGGCATACTTAATCATTTTTATATCAGTTTCTGCATGTTAAAAAATGATATGAAAATATATAAGTAGTAGAGTTAAATACTTGAGGCTTAAATACTTATTGCTGTTGTTACAACCATAGCTTAGTGTTTAGTAAATGGAAGAAACTTAGCTAAGTATAGCTATTATATTGCTATTTCTCCTTCAGACTTGACCAGACTTTACAGATTGTTGTATGTATAAAGCAAACAAGGTGTTAAATAAAGGTTTACTCCATTTCAGTGATCAAAATTTATTTCCTTTTGCACAAAGCAGTTTCCTCCCCAACATAGAATCATAAAAGAAGCCAGATTAAGAAACACATATAAATTAGCCAGCTTCAATGTAAAGCAAGACTGACATTGCAGGCATATTCCTAGGCATTTACCTAAGAGAAGTCAAGACTTACGTCCACACAGAGTCTTACACTTCACTGTTAAGAGCAGATGTATTCATCTTAAGCAGACTCAAAAGTAACACAAATTTTCATCAATCTATGAATAGAGTTCATAAATAAACTTGGTATTTCTATACAACAGAATACTACTTAGCAACAAAGGGGTGAACTCTTGCTTTGCACAAAACATAGATAAATCACAAGACTATTTTGTCAAGTAAAAGAGAAAGACATAAAAACAAACTTTATGATTTTATTAATATGACAGTCTAGAAAAGAAAAAGCCACAGTGACAAAAATCAGATCAATGGTTGTCAGGGTTCAGAGGCGGAAAGGAAGGTACTGAATGCAGTGGTGCATGAGGGAGTATTTGGAAATAAATGCAAATATTTTCTCTTAATGATTGCTGTCACACTACTGTATATATTTGTCAAACTTTATCAGATCATATGCTTAAAATCGCTGATTTTATTATACATAAAGTATTCATAATAAAGTTGATGAAAGGAAAAAAAAATCAAGAAATAAAACAAACAAAAACAGGCATTTCAAGTGATTCTTTTCAATCGAGACCCAAAACATGATTCCTCATTTTCTAATGACCAGATTGTTCTATCATGAGAAAATGTGTCCAAAATACAGAATTACCCAGCATCAGATCTTGTTCTAGACCAGCCTCCACAGCCTGGATATTATCCTTATTTTGCTGATGAGGAAACTAAAACTTGATGTGGTTTTATAGATAGAAAGTAGAAGAGCTGGTCTTCCATTTCAGACCATCCCCTCCAAAATATGTGTCTCTTCTACTAAATTTTATCAGAAAAGAACAGGGATATACAGGAGAAAATAAATGCTGGAACAACAACAGACACGCCACACACACACACACACACACACACACCACAGTCATTTAGGAGTAACTGAGAAAACAGTGTATTCAACCCCATACCCCTTCTGTGGTCTTAGCTACTTTACAAGTAGAAACCCTTTTGTATAGTTGGCAGTGAATGGTATTGGCAAAATCTTTTCTCCTCTTCTTCCTGGGCATAGAGCCAGACTATCTTACCCATTGTCCTTTGCAGTTAAATTGGTCATGCGATTGAGTTATAGCTAATAGAATATGAATAAAAGTGATGTGTGCCAACTATAGCTATAAAATCTTTCCATTTGTTTCTTTATGAGTTTTTCTCCTTTCAACTTGGGGAAGAAGATGGTTCCAATGTCAATCCTGGGTGCTACAAATTGGAGATGTCAGAGCTGCCATAGTCTTGGTTCATGAATGACAAGGCAGGGAAGTGGTCACCCCTGTAACATGCATCCATGGATATATACTGCCACCACCTTCTTCTGCCAAGCTGTAAACAGGCTTTAATATGAACAGCAAATTTCTGTTATGTTGAGCTAATAACAACTATTTGTCACCCTAATCTTGACTATTCTAGTTAATTTAGAAGGCTAGCAGCAACATAGAACTTAGCATCATAGTAGGCAGAATAGTCTACCCTGGTCTTTTAGTTAAACCATTACTAAATCTCAGGTCATATTACTTCAATTTCAAAGTACAGATAATTTTGAATATACTATCCATAGTGAAGGGGAGAGTTTGTCCTAAAGAGTAGAAATAGCTTGACTTTGGTCCCATTCAGGTACTTCAGTAGCCCATGGACCCAGGACTGTCTTGCTAGCTTTGTGCATAGAAAATTATTTCAAGGAAATATAGAAGAGGCTTTTATTCTGGTGAAGACTTTTTCTTAAACTAAAGCTATATCTCTAAGGAAACGTGGTCAAATCACTGATTTCAAACTTGGCCACTCCTAGTAATAATCCTCTTCCTAAGAAAGGGCATAGCTAACGTGAAGGGGCTTAGACTGAAGACGAACACTGAGTTTTCCTGAGACAAGACTCACATCATCCAGATTCAGTTTTTCTTTCCTTGGACAGTGTCTGGATATATACTGCTATTACTGGTTTTCTTCCCTCTGCAATTTTCTGAGCTTCCATTGCTGACAACTTATTTTCTCTTGACATATATATATTTTTTCTTCTTTACTTAGCTAATACCAATGAGTCAAGTCTTGTTCCGCCTTGGGAACGATTCATTCTCCTTTAGAAGGCAACATATATTTCTAAACTCATCCATTATATGTTGATTTTATCAGTCAAACATTCAGAGTTCTCTGGAGACAGGAGTTACAAAGTCAATGATTTATTCCAACTCACTGGTACACAGAGAATGAAACAAAATCATCAACTTAAAAAACAAAAGCCTCCTTCCCATTCGGAATCTGTGTAACAGAAGCTATCAACAGTTTGATTTGCTTATGTTTAGTTTTGTTAGATAATGAGTTGTACAAGAAAGAACCAGTTAGATCTAGTTTCACATACTTGCACAAAAACTGCCGGGATGTGCAACTTGCATCACTCTGTTTCAAATCCCTCAGCTATAAAATTAGAAAACCAATACTGTATGGTTTTGGCACATGTGTTAATGTAGATAGTTACATTCACTTCTAAGGCATTTATAGAAAGTTCCCAAGAATTAGATGAGATGTCTGATGAAATGACCTATTAAAACCGCTTGCAAGCTCAATGGCTTTATGGGTCTTCAATTAACCCATAAAAATATACCAAGTATGAGATAAACTTGTGGAGTCTGTCTTGCCAAAATTTTCACATTGTGAATAACACTACTGCCATGTAACTACATCTGAAGAGCCAATAAGTGAGTGCTAAGATGCATCATCAGAGGAGGCAATGGCACCCCACTCCAGTACTCTTGCCTGGAAAATCTCGTGGGCCGAGGAGCCTGGTGGGCTGCAGTCCTTGGGGTCGCTAAGAGTCGGACACAACTGAGCAACTTCACTTTCACTTCTCACTTTCATTCTTTGGAGAAGGAAATGACAAACCACTCCAGTGTTCTTGCCTGGAGAATCCCAGGGGCGGGGTAGCCTGGTGCATTGCCGTCTATGGGGCTGCACAGAGTTGGACATGACTGAAGCGACTTAGCAGCAGCAGCAAAATGCATCATGGCCTGGTTCAAGTTCATAATTTAAGCAAAATAGTTGCATTCTTATTTACTTTATTTAATATTGTAGTCTTTTAGCACTCCTCATAGGAAATTATAGGTTGTCTATGGAAGTGGAACCTTTGGAAATAATCATTGAATCTACATGATTCATCTACTACTTCCGAACATGAAGCTGAAATTTTAATTAGCAATAAAGAAACTGCTGATCAGAATATCTGATAATTCATCAGACTAAAGTACACAGAACATTTTTTCAGTCCTGAAAATATATAGGTAGAGGCAGGATGATAATTTCTCAAGTGTAAAAATATATACATCTTGTTTAGAAAGTGGAGCATTGACTTTTAGTAAGACCGGAATATACTAGTTGCGTGACATTGTGAAAGCCACGTAATCAGTTTGAGCTTTAGGTTAGTTATAAATGAGGCTCATTCACAATACTTCTCATGGAAGATCATGATAAGGAATAGAAGTATCTGTAGGGTACTTAGGCAGTGCATGACTCTGCAGAGAGAGTAAAATAAAGTGGCAGCAGTTACTACACTAAAAGAAATCTTTACACTGAGTTAGCTCATTCAGAAAATCACTGCCTCTGGGATCCTCCTGTCTGAAATCAAAACATAAATAATATTTGTAATATAAATATTAGGAGTAGGAGTAATAATAATAAATATTATTATTACTAACAATAGTAGTATCCTTTTAAAATCTAAATAGGTAACCCCAAATGTGAGGGAAGCAAACAAATAATCAGAGTTGTATAAAAATTAATAACCATCTTTCCTCCAAGTTTAATCTTCTTTTATAAAAACTCAGTTGTATCAAATATTAATTTGCCTAAAACAATAAGGACAACTTTATAGACTTTTCTCATTCCAAGGAATAGTTTCTGCTCTAATTATCAAGGGCAAGTTAAGTGAGTATTCATCATCTACTGAAAAAGTCTTCATTTAATAATCATATCAGAGTTCTCTTATGACTCATATAATATCCCCCTTTTACTGTCAGTTGTTTAGTTCAGTTTAGTCGCTCAGTCGTGTCCGACTCTTTGCAACCCCATGAGTCGCAGCACGCCAGGCCTCCCTGTCCATCACCAGCTCCCTAGCAAATATATATAATAGCCAACTCAGGCTCCTCCCTGATCCAATTTAACTATTCTGCTGTTCTAGACTTCAGCAGTTTATTCATTATTATTATTATTATTTACCATTTGTTTTTCCTCAGTATTTGCAGCTTATCTCCTGTTTATCAGAATCGTTGCTTGCTTATATGGAGACAGTTTTAATTTTCTCCATGAGGGCTCCTTGAAGACTTTGGCGATGTTACCATGAATACATGAATAGCAGTCTATTTTATGTCCTATAACATCTAATGTATATTCCCCCAAGGTTTTAAAAAATGAATATTATAATAATGAGAGTAATGGGGAGAAAAAGCAACTTATTTGTGTTAAGTGTCTCAATACCTTGACCCTGTTATATTAATTAAGAAACCAACTTATCAAACTTGTGTTATGAAAAGAAGTTTGCAACAATCTTTCCCAGGCTTCAGAGACCTCTTTCAATGAAGGACTGTTCTGATCCTCACTGACCCATAGTCATCTTTGCCATTCTTATCCCATAAGGAATAAATAACCTTAAAAAACCCAAAGAGCTATATGAAAAATTCAAAGAAAAAGAAATCCCTTGAGCTTAAGGAATTATTTTGAATACTGTGAAATATGAAATATTCTCAAATGAGGAATTTATATCTTTGAATTTAAAAAAAAAGAAAGAGTAGGTGGAAGCAGAGGAAAATTCTCCAGAGAGTAAAGTTTAAGACCAGACTTAAATTATCTCCCTCTTTTTCTCCAAAGGAAAGGTTCCCAATATGACTTCCTCAAGGCTTGAGGATTCATTCATTGCTGGAAACCTCAGGTGCGAAGAGTCAATATTCCCTTAGGCAAGTAATGAAAACAGAAGAGAAAGCCATAGACACTTCTATTGTCACTCTATGTTGACTGTTCTTTTAAACAAACTTAGTCTGTAGAACTTTTCAGCCCCATTACCTAAAGTAAAACAGGATGGCAGTCTGCCTGCTAAGGAGTTTATCAGCCATTCACCCATTCCGTCATCACACATTTATTAGAATCAACTGTATAGCAGGCATTATAGGTTATGGAGATAAACAGATGCAGAAAGTATAGTTCCTGCTTTTAAGAGTACCGTATTTTTCTCAAAAGCTTTTAAAGAGACTAAATAACAAATATGTGGTAAGCTATAGTATGTTGTCACAAACACAACAGTGAGGCAATGAGAGAAGAGGCTAAGTGTATATGTACACCTAGTCATGACAAATTTAAATCAGAGTCAGGTAGGTTTCTGTATGGTTCAATTTTCCAATGCTTTTGACATAACGTTTTTAAAAGAGATTAAATCTACAGCATTTCCCAATCTACTGGACAAAGGAAACCTACTTTATTTTGAATATATATATATATATATATATATATATAGTAGAGCAATGATGATTATTTCATGGAGCAGACTTTGGAAATTAAACTACACATGATAAGAAGAAGCCAATTAATGATTATAAACTGGCATAGTGTGTGAACAGATTTAACTTAAGAAAAGTTTACATCAGTAGCAGAATAGCTGTATGAAGAAAAATAAATGTGGGTTGGAGAAAAGTTGAAGAATCTTTACATTAGTCCAGATGAAGAGCAAGGAAATCCTACACTAAGGTAGTGGTGGTTGGAAGAAAGGATAATCCCTAAAGAGCTTGTTAATTTCCACAATGTCTGGTAGAGGGAGGGGGTTCAGGACCCATGGCTGATTCATGTCAGTCTATGGCAAAACCACTACAATATTATAAAGTAATTAGCCTCCAATTAAAATAAATAAATAAATAAAAGAAACTATTTGTGGACCAGATGGAAAATTGGGGGAGAGGGAAATCTGTGCATTTGGACACATTGAATTTGAGGAACCTTGGGTATGAATACCTAGTAGGTTATCCTGGCACTGTGTCCATGGACTTTTCCATGTGTAGACAGAAGTAAAAACTACAGCAATAGATGATATTTGTCAGAGCTATACAGGCAAGAGCCCAAGCTGCTTTATAATTTTGCAGCAAGTAGGTTCTGACTGAAGGTCTGCCTTGTTACGCTGTTGCATGTTGGGCACACATAACATACATAGTGTCTCCAGCTGGTCCTCGATACCTGTACTTTATCAAACTCACTTACCTCTCTTCCAAAGTCCCCAAAGGAAAAAGAGTTAATGCATCACCTAACTACTCACTCAAAAAAAAAAAAAAAAAAAAAAAAAAAAAAAGAAAGTTTGATGGATAAATTCTTTTATAAGGTTTAAAACATTTTATCTTTAAGGGTTCAGACTCCACTAAAGCATTTCCTTCGAGACCATCTTAGAAATAACTTAACAATCTATAAAGTTTAGGAAAGAAACAAAAATAAGAAAAGCAAGTCTATTGCCCAAGGCTCCTTAGAGGCTTATTTTTTCAGTGACCTGTAAAACCTGTTTGGAAATGTCATATTTTGTTGTGAATTCAGATTTCAAAAAACTGTTTTATGTTAACTATAGAAAAGATTTTCTTTTCCTTAATCCTTCACCTGGGGAGTGCATTAAGTAAAACTGGGCATCGAAAAGTAACAGGAATGTTTTACTCTTAATTTAGCTTCCTTACTCTCGTTTTTTCAGTGACTACATCCCTCTGCAATGTACTGTGATGAGGGAAGAAGGAGGAGGATAGGGTATATGTCACAGAAGCAGGCGGGATGTGTAGACAGAAGAACTTTCTAAGACTTCAGTATCTTTTTGCAGTGGTGAAATTAGGTCCATTTCTTTTCTGGTTTTGTCACTGACTCTCTCTATGACCTTAGTAACCTTACTTCATTTTTCTAAATCTCAATGCCCTTATCTGTAAAATTAAGGATTAGGCTAAAAATCTCCTTTCAGCTTTATGTGACATAATTTTAATTTATAATATTTTACTTGAGGCTAATACAAATAGCTCAGAAAGTTGGTTTACAAAAGAATCTGATAAAAAGGAACATGATGAATACTAAAGAGGAAGAAAAAAAGAGCTTTCTTATTTCTAACATTTTTTCAGTCAAAACACAGAGCTTTTCCCTACTTGAAACTATGGATTGCATGTCTTTATTCATAATAGAAAAACTATTAATCCAAAGTGGTAGTGACATTCAAAGTGTTCATCCTATATGTATTTATCCTTAAATGCCAGTTAGCATATTTCTGATTGTAAGTGTTGAATGATATCTTTCTATTTTTCTACAGCCAGAGGATAGAGATCTTTATTTCCAAGTCCCTACTTATTTTTTTACCTATGTCATTAATTCTAATTCTCGTTAAATTAAAGCAAACTGACTTACTGTCGATTCCTAATTCTTACTGTCAGATTCCTACTTCCTATCTTAAGATTGCCCTGGTTTAGCTTTTGATAACATTGGAAACCGCTGTGCCTTAGAAAGTACTACAGACCCCCCCAAGATTTTCTTTTCTTCTTTTCTGTTCTCTGTCGAGTGCATGCTTATTATTTATGGCAGAATGGAAGGCTCACAGTGAGATTCTTGATATTATTGTATCAATATATAAGGACAGTTGAAAATCTGAATTTTCTTAAAATCCTTTGGAGTTATATCTGTCACATGGAAAGAGAATTACTTGAGAAGACTTGATAGTAGCTATAAATAAACAACAACATTCAATCCCCTTCTAAGAATCTTACTTCAAAACTTCCAAGCAATATTTGTTCTGCTTTTGATACCAGAAAATAACAACTGACTCAAGAGAGTAGGTAGAATAGGAATAGGGAGTGGAAGGAGAGGAGAAAGATAAGTATCGTGTAAGTTCTGATTGGCATTATAACCAGCAAAACAGGTCGAACTTGGAGAATTGTGGGAGTAGATTTTGAAAGAAATGACCATTCTCTTTTCCAAGAACCTTGGCCAACTGGGTCATAAATGAATCACAGTTAGTGGCTGGAAGGAATGTTCTCATACATATTTTACTGAGCGAGTTCTGACTATCTGAGAGAACATATATTATTGAAAATATTATTTTTATAAAGTCTGCAGCAACTACACATATACTTCAAAGCTAAGAGGAAGCAAAAAGAAGTCAGTCTTAATCCTGGAAAAAGACAGACAAAATAAAGAAGCAAGCTAGAAAAAATAATAACTGTCTCTCAGATCACAGTACTTTCCTGTTTTCCAAATGCAGTTTTCCTTGTTGTTAATGGAATTTATTTATGCTCTCTGGTCTTCAAATACTTCTTTCACACTGGCTAAATTTCTCAGTGGTGCTGAACTGCATCAAATATTTAGTATGAATTCATCCACTGCTTAAGTATCCTCTAGCAACAAGTTTTCTGGATATGTTAATGGATGTTGTATACCCAGTGGAGGTTTTGTAAGGAATTCTTATTCTGAATTTCTATTCTATTTTGGTACCTAGTGCTCTGTGAATATTTATCCCCTTTCCTTTAGTTGACTGTGAGTTGTTTGAGGATGCCACCCTTTCTGTTTTTCTAGCTGTTCATTTGTCTCCAAGGTTAATCACAGTACCTGGCTGGCACCTAAAAAGGATTCACCATTGGTGCTATGTGTACAGTAAAAGAATATAGTATCCAACAGCTATATTTCTAACCTTTCCTGTCATAGGTAGAAAAAAAAATATTTCCTTGGTATTTGTGACAAAAAATCTATAAGATTTTCCCCAGGAGGGTGAAGGAAAACAGAAACAAAAGCATACTGAGTACTTACTATCTGTTAGATTGTGCCAGGGGGTTATCAAACAAATAATGTTTGAAAATCCTCACAGCAGCCTTGATAGAAAGGTATTATCATCATATTTTATAAGTGAGAAAAAAAATAAGGACTCAGGAAGATGGGTTAACTCACTGTTGGTCTCTTAAGTTTATAAATGCAGAATCAAGATTGAATCAAATATTCTTTTCAGACTGTGCTGAAACATAGACACACTATAGAGTACGTGAGCGGTGTGTGTGTGTGTGGAGAGAGAGAGAGAGAAAGAGGAAGTACAGCTACCCTTTGTGAAGGTCCTTTACTTGGTTCTGCTCCCCTGGGAGCCAGCCACCCAGTACATCCCATTAACGACCTGGATCCATTGGGCTAGAAGAGAAATGAGGCCATAGCCATATCTTTCTACATAGTCTTTGTAGTAACCTATCTCTGCTCGATGTCTGTAGTACCAGAGTCATTCCTATGAAAATGTCTTTCCTCCCTATTAGACTGTGAGTTTCTCAGCGTCAGGATCATGGCTGACCTGTCCTGAGTGAAATAATCTCCCATCTCTCGTTTCTTCTTCATTTCCATAGACACATAGACCTTGTTATTGTTCCTTTTAATTAGATTCCTAACTGGCCTCTGACCTCCCTTCCATTGCATTCACCCAAATATAGATCTGATCATAGAATTATTTTGCTTAAAACCTTCACAACTCTCCATAGGCAACAAGACACAATCCAACTCACCTAAGACAGCATTGAGGACGCTGTCTTATCTGGGTGCTATAGGATAGCACCTAGACAGCAGTTGGGATGTTCTCCATCCTGCTGTCTTTCTCTGTTGTCATGTTTGCTGCTTCCTACCACACCTGCTCTGAACTGCAAACACAAAGTGTCCCTCGCTCAAAACACCCAGCTCTCTTTATTGATGAGGTTAACTCAATTGGAATATATATATTTCTTCCTAAAATTAGAAAGAAAAAAAAAAAGCCTACTTGTACCTCAAGTGAAAGTGTTAGTGACTTAGTCATGTCCTAGTCTTTGCAACTCCGTGGACTGTAGCCCACCAGGTTCCTCTGTCCATGGGATTCTCCAGGCCAGAACGCTATGGGTTACCATTCCCTCCTCTAGGGGATCATCCTGACTCAGGGATTGAGCCTGGGTCTCCTGCATGGCAGGCAGATTCTTTACCACCTGAGCCACTAGGGAAGCCTCAAAATCCGTCTTAAATAGCACCTGCTCTGTGAGGCCCTGCTTGTTGTTCAGGCTTAGTCCTGTCTGACTCTTTGCCGCACCATCAACTGCAGCACACTAGGCTTTCCTTACTTTCACTATTTCCCAGAGCTTGCTCAAAATTCATGTCCATGGAGTCGGTGATGGCATCCAACCATCTCATCCTCTGTTGTCCCCTTCTCCTCCTGCCTTCTATGTTTGACTCTGTTTCTTCTTGACGTGCATACAGGTTTCTCGGGAGGCAGGTAAGACGGTCTGGTATTCCCATATCTTAAAGAATTTTCCACAGTTTGTTGTTATGCACCCAGTCCAAGACTTTGGCATAGTCAATGAAGAAGAAGTAGATGTTTTCCCAGAATTCCTTTGCTTTTTCTGTGATCCAACGGATATTGGCCATTTGATCTCTGGTTCCTCTACCTTTTCTAAATTCAGCTTTTATATATGTTAATTATCAGTTCACATGCTGTTGAAGCCTAGCTTGAGGATTTTGAACATTACTTTGCTAACATGTATAATGAACGCAATTTTACCCTAATACTCATATAAGGTGTTTCCTCAGATCACCTTTGTTTATTGTTGAAATGCACTGAGAATATTCTTTGGGTGTCCCTTTTACTACATGATATCTTGATTTGAAATCTGAGAATTTTTTTTTCTGCTTAATATTTTTTTTTTTATTTTTTTTCCAAAAAGGAAATGACTGGCTAGGTTCTGGATCTGATTAAGAAATGGCCAGCTGTCACCACTGCAGTCTCTTTGTCCTTAGGCATGACTAATCTTTATAAGTGTTTTCCTTGGTTCTTAAAGAAAAACAAGAAAATATTTATGGAAAATTATAATTTCATTCTTAATGCTAGAAAAAAAGTTTTTTTATTTATTTCTTATTGCATGTCTGGAAGAAGAAGGATGTAGCAGAATCGAAGAGAGAAACATTAATATTAGGAAAAATAGAAGAGAGTTTATAGGGGAATATAGTTCCAATTCTGGCATCACCATTTAGTGCTTGTGATTCTTTGTAGAGTATTTCACAATAATGAAAGATATATATCTGTAATGATCAGCATTTACAAAAGTTATTGTGTTGAGAAGGGGTTAGTAGAGCAATGGCCTCAAAATGTGCCCAATAAATGTCTACCTGTCCTCTGAATCACCTCTTTATTCTCTCTTTCCATGTCTTAATTGACTTCTCCTTCTTTAAGACACAGCTTGAGGAACGCCTTCTTCAAAAGGCCTTTCTAAACTGGACAAATATGGATAGTGTGCATGTTTGTATGTGCTAGGGAAAGAAGGGTTCCTCTCTATCCCCTCAGATATATTTTTTTTCTATAATACCACTTTGTACAATCCTAATAGCATATCATTATTTTATCGCAGATCTATCTATCTTCTTTATNTCTTCACTTTCTGCCATAAGGGTGGTGTCATCTGCATATCTGAGGTAATTGATATTTCTCCCTGCAATCTTGGACTGTAGCCTGCCAGTTTCATCTGTCCGTGGGATTCTCCAAGCAAGTGTACTGGAGTGGGTTGCCATACCCTTCTCCAGGAGATCTTCCCAACGGAGGGGTCAAATCCAGGTCTCCTTCATTGCTGGCAGTTTCTTTACCATCTGAGCCACAAGGGAAGTCCCAAACATCTACAACATGCATCCAAATATTTATACACTGTACATCTACATAGACTAGATCATACATTTTGAGTATGCCCTGTGTATTTTTTTTAATTTTGTTAAAATGTTTTGTAACTTTATTGGTTTATTTGCTGATTCACTGCCAAAGCTCTTCTTTCACCACCCTGATACTAGTATTTGTTTAAGGTATGGTTATCTTTTATATATTTCTGCATATCTTGTTTTTTCTTGTGTAACAAAACACTGAGAATTACTCCAAGTCAGCTGCCCAGCTATTTTCTTTGAAAGCTTTCCCATGGTTAACAAGTCATTTTAATATCTAGCTTCTAATTCAGCATCAATAAGCCCCTGAGGTAGTTACCAGATACTGTTTTTTTCATTCTTATGATGAGTAAATTACAATTCTGGGATTAAGTTAGTTGTACTTCTCTGACACGCATTAAATTATAAGGAAACAAGTTTGCCTAGATCTTGCTGGTCCCAGGTCCAACACCTTCCTTTCTGCTATTAATTGCCACAGTTAAGTTTAGGATTGTTCCAGAAAAGCTCAAGGAAAAAAGAGGTATTAGGAGCCTCAAAATTCACTTATCAGATTTCACTGTCATGATAATTACCTATAAAGGTAATTATTATACCGACATTATTATGATTATATCCATTATCTGGAATAAGGATCTGAGATCAGAGTTAACAGAACATGCCCAGCTTCCCCTACCTAGATAGAGGCAAGCCCAATGGGTGTGCAATGCTAAATTCCACATAATTTTTGAATAATATATTAAATTTGAGTCTAAACATTGTGTATCCTTTAAGTCACTTTAAAAAATAACTTTCTAAGGACTGTATTTTTATTTATCATTTATTTATCTTTTTCTGGGGCACATAATGCATCAGAGATGAAGGAGCTTTTCTCTAATTGGTACTTGGTGCCATAGAAGCAATAATGAGTTGAGAAAGAGTATCATCCATTGCTACACTGCATCTATACTAAACGAATGAATGGACATTTGGAGCCTAGAATTTGGACTCATATATCTGAAGAGATGACATTTTATCTGTGGCTTCTCATTTTTTAAGGACAAGGCTGAGTGGGATTAAGGCAAAATCCTTGGGCAGCTGCAATAATGCCATTTCTTTATAATATATGAATAATGAAAATGAGCCCCATGTATTTTATATAATCCTATCCATCCATTGCACATGTTATAAAAAGTGCCATAGTTTTTTGTTTTTTTTTTTAATCCCCAGATAAGTGATGCTACTATGCCAATATTTCACGGACATGTTAAGATGTATGTTTGTGTTTAAAACTAATAGATATTCTCTCTGTATATTAAATTCCCAGCATTTGGCTTTGTGTGACATTTACAAAGCTCAGATAAATAGTGAATGGTTGATAAAAATGAAGTGCTGCTTTGACAAGAGAAAAAAGTATGTTCTGAACCTCAAGATGTAGACAATAACATATGTCACTATTCAGTTCAATTCCATTCAGTCATGTCTGACTCTTTGTGAGTCACTGTAGATTGTGCATTCTGTTTGACCAGTTGATTTGAAGCATCATAAGATATTGATACTTTTGAACTGTGGTGCTGGAGAAGACTCTTGAGAGTCCCTTGGACTGCAAGGAGATCCAACCTGTCCATCCTAAAGGAAATCAGTCCTGAATACTCATTAGAAGGACTGATGCTGAAGCTGAAACTCCAATACTTTGACTACCTGATGTGAAGAACTGACTCATTTGAAAACAACCGGATTCTGCAAAAGATTGAAGGCAGAAGAAGAAGGGAATGACAGAGGATGAGATGATTGGATGGCATCACTGACTCAATGGACATGAGTTTGAGTAAGCTCCAGGAATTGGTGATGGACAGGGAGGCCTGGCGTGCTGCAGTCCATGGGGTTGCAAAGAGTTGGACATGACTGAATGACTGAACTGAACTGAAGATATTTTTAGATCTAGATATAGCATAAAATGTTCTCTATTTTGTTTAGTGTTCACCAACAGTGTACTTTACCTGTGAAGAACATAATAGTGTAACAAACTGTCCAGGTCTATACTGTAAAATGTGAATCTAAAAATAATTGTTCTAGGCATTTTGACTGTGTAAATAGGTCATTGATGTGGTGTCCAAATTTATTGTTTCCTTTTTTTGTCTATTTAAATACATAGCCTATGCTCACAAAAAGATTGAAGGTCTCATGTATATGTGTCTGTACTATTTAAAACAATGATCACTCTGTTGCTTCTTGTGTCTAAGACATTTAACTTGGTGCTGCCATATATATTATCTCATTTGATGACTGTAGTAATGATATGAAGTGATCTTTGTTGACCTCACATTACCAAAGAGTCTTTCTTATTCTTGCAGTATGCTATGGCCAACTTAGAACGGGAGCCAACACTATCAAAGACTAGTCTTCTTTGCTATACATTTGGATCCTGATTAAAACAGTCCTCATTCCCACATAACTGACTGCTGATGTGAAATGTTCATGAGTTATTCAAAATAATGGAAAGTCAGCCCTTCTCAGATAAAAACGTACTATTAGCTGCAATTGGTTACTCTATTAGTAGGTCTGGTGTTTTTTATAGCTCCAAATTACTGGGAGAAAAATCAACACGATCCTTATATTCTACTGTGTAGAAATGAATTATAAATAATTTTGTATAAGGCAGCAAGAGAAGGGAACAACAGAGGATGAAATGGTTGGATGGCATCACCAACTTTATGGACCTGAGTTTGAGTAAGCTCCAGGAATTGATGATGGACAGGGAAGCCTGGTGTGCTACATTCTATGGGATCACAGAGTTGGACATGACTGACTGAACTGACCAATTCTCCATAGCATCTAGCAAAATTGAATCATTTTAGTGTGTGGAGTGGTCTAAGAGTTTACTCAGGACCATAAAACATTTTTTTAATCTACTTTTTAAAAATTACTCAAGATCCAAAGAGTTTTTAAAAGTTTCTGTTATACTTTCCATTAAAACATAAATGATGAGGCTAATTTAAAAGGCACCATTTATTAAACACTTAAATGTATTAAATATTACTATAGTTGATGGATGAGATATATATTTGTATTAATCATCATGCTTACTGTTCAACACGAAATGTATCATTCTCATTTTGTAGCTGAGGAATTGATATTCTGAGACATTAGTTTCTCCAGGGAAACATACTCATAAATGGCAGAGCATGGATTGGACTCTGGATTCTCAGCTCCAAAGACTTGTCTGCAGTACAACAAGCTTTGTAATATCTTCCTTTACAATAACAAAATTTGAGCTTGATGAAGACAGTCTAGAATGACCAGTTGAAGACAGTCTAGAATGACCAGTTGAAGATAGTTCTCTCATATAATATGTGAGTGTGCATGTGGGGGGTATGGTTGGGAGATGGGGGAGCAGGGTTATATGTCACTTCAGTTTCCTTAATGGTCTTTTTACATCTTTCATTTCAAATTAACCATGTTGTCACTACCATCATATTATCCTGTTCGAAAGTGATTAAAGCTGATATATGTACATTAACAGAAGGAAAATCTGCTTCTTGTTTGGATGACCCATTGTCACAGTGATTTTCACTAAGATGCAAACTGAGCTGTAGGGATAGAATCCAGGTCTTGGTTTTATTAAACTAATCTTTTTAGTATAGAACTTCACAGCACTGTGTTTTAAATTTACTTAAGCAACCACTTAACTCTGCGTGCTTTTCAGTATCACTGACTTACTTGATGATTATTGCTGGTCAGTAAAATAGACCTTACTTATCTAGGTATCAGAGGCAAAGTTAAACAACTGTCAAGGATTTTAAGATTCTCAGAAGCCTGGAGCAGGAGGCAAAATTAGAACTTTAGTCAGTCTACACATTTGACAGGTGAATAAACTGAAGCACATTCTTTCAGGAAAAATTTTAGACTCTTCAGTGTTTCATTCATGGCCTGACCCTGCCTGGCATTCTAGTGTCATCTGCTCACATTCCCATTCTTACCACTTAAGTCTTCTGAAATAATAAAGTCCTCATTCTGCGTAGCCTTGTTCACGAAGATGACTCTTTCTCCACTTTCCCAGAACTCAATCTAGCATTCTCTCCTTAGAGGTTTTCCTTGTCTGCTCCAGGATCCCACCTCCATCCACCTCCCAGGTCGCTGCATTCCCCTATAATATCTTGTATTGACTACCAGCAAAATGATTTTCAGGGTGTTTTTAAGTTTCTAATCATAGTTCAATAAGTTCAATTCCTCATGCATATACGTCTATCTTTTTACCATTGTTAACCATCTGCAAATACAACATAATTACTGATCTAAGTATCTAGCTCAATTATAACATATGGAAATGACAACAATAAAAGTATAGGGAAAATATATTTATCTAGGGTTTCTCTAGTTTTCTGAGAGTTTTCTCTAGGGTTTCTGTAACAGAATGACACAAATTTCATGGCTTAAAACAATAGATATTTATTTTCTCACCATTCAGAAAACCAGAAGCCTGAAATAAAGATGTCACCAAGGTTCTTTCCTCTGGTGGCTCTAAAAGAGAAATTGTCCCATGCCTCCTCCATGCCCCAATCTGTGGTATTCAATGAATTCCAGATTCAAAACCAGTTTCTTCTTCTGTGTTCATATGGCTTTGTCCCATCTGAGTCTCTCTGTGTACCTACTTCTTCTTACAAAGATATCAGTCACTGAATGTGTGGTCCTTCCTGAATCCAGAATGATATGATCTCAAGATCCTTAACTAATTACATCAGCAAAGATAATATTTCCAAATAAGATTGCATCCTGAGGTTCTGTGTATACATGAAGTTTGGGGAACACTATTAAGCTCATAGAGGGCAAATTTTTTTCTATAGTCATATTTTTTAATAGTAGAGCTGAGACTAAAGAAAGTCCTGTTTCTGTAGAGCATGCTGTCCCATGAGAATACATTTATTTGATTTCACATTTGAAAACCTGTTCAATTTGCTTTAGGGATTTGAAAGACAGAGACAGAGACCCTCTTCTGCAAATATTTACTTCCTAAAAAGTATAAAATAATGAAATTAATTTCCCATGCCTTTACTTGTATTCACCCCTCAATGGTTTTCCTAGGATAGGAAAGTTTGTAACTAACTAGGCATACTAGCAGAAAGATGAATTAAGCTAGAGATGAATTATCTCCTGTAGATTTGCACATGGCTGTATGTATCTCTTAGTGCTTCTAATTCTCTAGGGTTGTAATTATGTAAAGATAGTTAAAATTACTTTTTGGAAATTTTTTTGGTTTCCTAACATAACTTGAACTTGATTCAAAATGTAAGCATCGTATATCCGTTACCTTTTTACAAAGATATTTCTATTTGAAATAAATGTCCCAATGTCCAGAAAATGTGTTCTGATATATGAATTCCATTCTTAGGTGAACACCTGTAGGAAGAATTTTGTTTAGTGCAGAAGCCCCTAAATAATAAGAATTTGTAACTGCTTACATAACCTGTCTTATCATTGTGGCTTCTGGTTATACTGGTAGTAGAAATTTAAAAAATATAAATAAAGGAGAGTAAAGGAAAGGAACAGAATGAAAAGGAAGGGAGGAAGAAAGGAAGGAAAATGAACTAATAGATCTGAAAACATGGATTCATCAAATAAGTCACTCACTTGACACACGTTTATCACTTGTTGCTCTATATCAGATACTGGGTAAGGAAGTTGTGACGCAATGATTAGCAAGACACTGTCTCTTCTTACACTCTAGAGGGACATTCAAACAAACAACTTATTGTAGCATTGTATATTAAAATATGACACAGAAGTAAATATACGGACTAGTGGAAATTCTTAACTGGATATTGAACACACATTTGAGAAATAAGGACTCAACCCTCCTTTGACAGGTAACGAAACTGAGCTTTAGAGAAGCACACAGTTACTGAGCTTACCGACAACAGAAGATGACTAGGACTTCTGTCACTTAACTATGAGCTGTATAGACTGCTAATGCTAGAAACTGATATTTTTCACTTACTGCAAGTTACTTTTACTCCAGTGCTTGAAAGCTCAGGTATTACTTTGGAAACAGAGTGAACTAGCTAGTATTTTTGTGAAATCCCATTAGTATAACCCAATTACTATATGCTTTGTTCTCTAAATTCAATCCCTGCTTAAATGAATGCAGAAATAGTCAGTGGACAAAGCTAGTTTGCATCCTAGTTGGTTTTTTTTTTTTTTTTTTTGTCCCAGTCAACTGCTCTTTTAACTCAGCTATTTATACCAATCCAGTGACGTCGACTGGGTATAATTTTGTCCCTTAGGGAAATTTGGCAATGTCTGATGACATATTTTATTATCACAGCGTGGGTGGTGGTGCCATTTGCATGTAGGAGGCAGAAGCCAGGCATGCCACCAAACAGGCTACAATGCACAGGACAGCCCTATCACAAAGATTTTCAGCCCAAAATATTCAGTTAGTGAAAGAAAGTTCTATCATGTTAATGTATATGTTATGATAACTAGAGCATTCTACCGATATTCAAATCAGCAAACTGCTGGAAGATTTAAAAGAAAGTATGTGTGTGTATATGTGTATATATGGAGAGATTCTATTTTAGTTTGCTATATTTATTTGATTATTTTTCTCTTATAGTACATATATCCCAGTGCCTAGCACAAAGCCCATCCAACATATATGGCCACCAATAAATATTTGTTAAATTAAAAAAAAATGTTTGTTAAGTTATTACTAATTTATTATTGTGTATTACCTTTTGGTCAATTTCTACACATATCACCTAATTTTAAAAATAATCCTTGAAGAAAGTGTTACCATCTCCACTATTTAAATTTAGTTTCAAATCTCTAAAAATGACTAAGTTTTTCCATTTCTTCTTGGAAGCCTTCCAAAACTTAAGGAGCTGATAAAAGAGTCCCTGCTGATTTCCTGGAAGCTTCTTTTGTATATATTAACCATTATAAAAAGAAGCTACTGTGCCCACAAAATATAGAAAGTTGTACAATATTGCTATTGTTTGCTAAAAGACATGTGTTACTACCATATAAATATTTGTAACTTTTGAAATTTGCATAAAATTAGACTTGATTTATCACACTTACTGTTGTTTAAAGGGCATCCTTATTGTGATTTGGGTTCAAAGGCTGCTCCATTGAGGGCATACAGAAACTCAAACAAAACTGCCTCAGTTTCTCATAATTTTTTTTCACTTTTATTGAAATATGGCAGTGGTTTAGTCACTAAGTCATTTCTGACTCTTAGATCCCATGGACTATAACCTGCCAGGCTCCTCTGTTCATTGGATTTTCTAGGCAAGCATACTGGAATAGCTTGCATTTTCTTCTCCAACGGATCTTCCCAATCCGGGGATCGAACCTGGGTCTCCTGCACTGCAGGCAGATTCTTTACCAACTGAGCCACCAGGGAAGCCTCAGTTTATAATGCTGTGTTAGTTTAAGGTGTACAGTAAAGTGGCTAAGCTATATGTATGTATATATATATATATATATATATATTATATCTCTTCTGTTATATGCTATTATAAGCTACTGAGTATAGTTCATAGTTCAGTAGGTCCTTATTGGTTATCTATTTTATATATAGTATTGTGTCCTTTTTTAAAACATTTCATTTTATAATGGAGTATAACAATTAACAATCAATTGTCAATTAACAATCTTGTGATAGTTTCAGGTGAACTGCAAACATACTCAGCTGTATGTATACGTGTATCCATTCTCCCCCAGACTCCCCTTCCATCCAGGCTGCCACAGGACATTGTGAAGAGATCCTTATTGTTGTTGTTTAGTTGCTAAGTCATGTCTGACTTATTGAGACCCCATGGACTATTGCCAGCAAAGCTCCTCTGTCCATGGGATTTCCCAGGAAAGAATACTGGAGTGGATGGCCATTTCCTTCTCCAGGGAATTTCCTGACCCAGGGATCAAACCCAAGTTTCTTGCATTGGCAGGCAGATGCCTTACCACTGAGGGACCAGGGAGCCCAGAGTTCCCCATAGTGTGTCTTTTTAAAATAACTTCCTTAATAGCCAAGTTTTTAATTATTTAATTCTAGGCTCTTTCTTTTTGTTAAATTAGAATGCAAACATTAAATAGTAAGACAATTTAAATTCACCTTCTTATAGAAATGTCTTCATTGAACAGAGTGAGTATACATGTGTCTGGACATGCATGTAAATATATGCTAAAGGATCATTTATTTGAACAATATGAACAATATTTTGGTGTATTTTAAACACCTTAGAGGAAATTGTTATTCATTTTATCCAATAGTTCTTAATTGTGTAAGTGGTGAAAGCTAGATTGTTAATGGTATGTGCTAAATACCAACTCTGTACCAGGACTGTTGTTGGGTATTTTGATATATATCTCTTTTCATCATTTTAACAAAGATGTATAAAATATTTCACTGAGCTTTAAAGTGAAGATAGCTGACCAGGCAATAAACATACAAAAATATGCTCAACTTCACTAGAGACAAGATGAAGCTACATTACCATGACAATGAAATAACATGATATCGCATCCACTCAATTTGGAGAAATGAAAATATCTGACAATTGACTGGAATGTGAAGCAATAGGTTTCACTGGTAAGGATGTAATCACTCTGGAAAACAATTTGTCATTAACTGAAAAAATAAAAGAAAAAAAAAGAGCCTTTTTAAAATGACTGTTCCATTAAACAAGGATTATGAATAATCTAATATAAGCACCTGATGTTCATTAGGCCAGATTGGGTATGATATGTATTTTTGCCCAGTAGTCGGCTTCTTAAGAATCTATCCTGGAGACGCACTCATACACTCAGGAGACATAGACAAGCATGTTTATAGAAGCACTGCTTGTAACAGCAAAACAGAACAAACTGGGGCAAAAACAACCTAATGGAGATGATAGTAAAATGGTGAAGTAAATTACTTGATCAAGGACTCGATGAACATGAGTGAGTGAACTCTGGGAGATGGTGATGGACAGGGAGGCCTGGTGTGCTGCAATTCATGGGGTCGCAAAGAGTCAGACATGACTGAGCAACTGAACTGAACTGAATAGTTATATAACAGAATACTATACAATAATGAAAACACTGACAGTTAAATGTATCCAAAGAGATAATTCTCAAACATTAAGTTGACTGAAAATGCAGAAAATAATAAATAAACATTCACTATGATTACATGTATATGAATTCCCAAAATGCAAACAATTAAACATCTTGTTTAGAGATACACAGGCATAAGGAGAAAACTTTAAAGTACCCTAAGGGATTGGACTACTCTAAAAATTCATAAGCTTGATTATTCCTTAGAGTGAATGGAGTGAAGAGAATGGGTCCTCAGAGGACTATCCAGGAGTCTTCAGAGATATTGGTCATAAACTGTGTTAATAAATGTAGGTATATGTAGGTTTAATTTGTCATTTTTTTAATTTCAAATGTATTATATGTATAGGTATATATATATATATAATATTCTTTTGAATTAATTAGATGTTAAACATAAATTATATTTACTGAAGTAAATCTTAGAAGGATTACATAACCTATCCAAATTTATTTCTAATGACAGCATCCCATTCAGGATTGTGTGATCCAGATCCCATGCTCCCCCATTTCATTTTTGACTCTGCTCAAGGTGAAATCCCCCTAGTACAGTGCCCAGGAAGAAACTGCCTCTTCTGGTAATCATCTTGTTTTCTCGTATCAGTGAATGCTATGAACCACCAAGTATCTTCCTTCATTAAATTAGCTGCCAGAAAGTTTAGTCTAATGTACATGATCAACTACGGTAATTAGCTCATCATAAATACTTAATCTATATATTTTCTTTCTTATAATGCTTTCTGATTTCTCACCTTTAAAATTAATTCACTGCTCTGATTCTATTTCATATGTAGTCTTATTATAAACAATCTAAAAGCTTTTCTTATGAGTAGTGAATAAGTAGCTTTTCATAAGAAAACAAATTATTTAGAATCACTACATTTTCTTTAAGGATCTAAATTATTGCCTCTAAGGCAGTATCCATTAGTTTCTTTTTTCTTTTCTCTCACTTCCTATCTCTTTGTGTTTAGCATGATTCTAAAACCAGTAAGTTCTCATAGCAAAGGAAAGAGTCAACATAGTTAAGAGAAAACCTATGAAATGTGAGAAAATATTTACAAACCACATCTATTAAGGGATTAATATTCCAAATATATGGGCTTCCCAGTTGGCTCATTGGTAAAGAATCTATCTGCCAATGCAGGGGATACAGGTTTGATCCCTGGAGGAAGATACCCTGGAGAAGGAAATGGCAACCCACTCGTGTTTTTGCCTGGGAAATTCCATGGACAGAGGAGTGTGATGGGCTACAGTCTATGGAGTTGCAAAGAGTCAGATATGACTGAGCACACACATATTCAAAATACATAAGGAACTCAAATAACTCAATAGTACAATAAATCAAATACCCAATTAAGAAAAAGGTAAAGAACTTAATAGAAACTTCTCTAAAGAAGATATACAAATGGTTAACAGGTATATGAAAGGTATTCAGCATCACTAATAGAAGATAAATGAAATTTGAAACTATACTGTGAGATAGTATCTTACATCTTTTAGATTGGCTATTATCAAAAAGACAAAAGACAGCAAATTTTTATGAAGATATAGAGAACAGAAAACTATACCCTTGGTGGGAATGTAAATTGGTATGGCCTTAATAGAAAACATTTCATCCAAAAAATTTAAACTAGAACTATTATATGATCCAGTAATCCCACTTCTAGATATATATCCAAAAGGAAATGGAATCAGTATCTTGAAGAGATATTTGTACTGTTGGCCAAAAAGTTGTTTGGGTTTCTCTATAACATCTTATGGAAAAATCCAAATGAACTTTTTGGCCAGCTCAATACTCTACCATGCTCACTGCAGCATTATTTACAATGGTCAAGATATGGAAACAATCTATGTATCTGTTGATGGATGAATGCATAAAGAAAATTATATATGTACATAATGAAAACATATATAAGGGGATAGTTTTGAGTCTTAAATAAAAGAAGATCATGCAATTCATGACATCATGGATGAAACTGAAAAACATTATGCTAAGTGAAATAAGCCCAACATAGAAACATAAATACTCTATGATCTCTCTTAACATATGGAATCTAAAATAATTGAACTCATAAAGGCAGATAAAAGGATCATTGCCAGAGCTCAGGATTGGGAGAAGTAGGAAGATTTGGTCAAAGGGTAAAAAGTTTCATTTGTTCAGAAGGAAAAAGTTCTGGTGATCTAGTTTATAACACAATAAAGAGCCTCTTAATGAAGGTGAGAGAGGAGAGTGAAAAGCTGGCTTAAAACTCAACACTCAAAAAACTATAAAACTCAACATTCAAGAAACTAAGATCATGGCATCTGGTCCCAGCACTTCATGGCAAATAGATGGGAAAACAGTGGAAACAGTGACAGACTTTATTTTGAGCTCCAAAATCACTGTAGACAGTGACTACAGCCATGAAATTAAAAGATGCTTGCTCCTTGGAGGAGAAGCTATGACAAACCTAGACAGTGTATTAAAAAGCAGAGACATCACTTTGCAGAAAAAGGTCTGTGTAGTCAAAGCTATGGTTTTTCCAGTAATCATGTATGGATGTGAGAATTGGACCATAAAGAAGGCTGAGCACCAAAGAATTGATGCTTTTGAACTGTGGTGTTGGAGAAGACTCTTGAGAGTCCCTTGGACAGCAAGGAGACTGAAGTAATCAATCCTAAAGGAAATCAGTCCTGAATATTTATTGGAAGGACTGATGCTGAAGCTGAAGATCCAGTACTTGGCCTCCTGATGGGAAGAGCTGACTCATTGGAAAAAATCCTGATGATGGGAAAGAGTGAGGGCAGGAGAAGAAGAGGGTAACAGAGGATAAGATGGTTGGATGGCATCACTGACTCAGTAGACATGAGTTTGAGCAAACCCCAAGAGATAGTGAAGGACATATAAGCCTGGCATGCTGCAGTTCATGGGGTTGCAGAGAGCTGGACATGACGACAAACTGAACAACAACATCTGTGGTTAATCATATGGCATATTGGAAATATTCTAAAAGAGTAGATTTGAAGTAGTCTTACCACAAAAATACCCAAATATTACCTATGAAAGGTGATGGATATATTATTTAACTATGGTAATCATGTCACAATATATGCATATATTAAAATAGCATGGTGTACACCTCAAAGTATGCAATTTTTCTTTGTGAATTATTGTCCAATAAAGTTGGAAAAAATAGCTACTTAAAAGAAAAATTCCATGAGTTCTCAGTCTGAGATAAAACAGGTGTATAGAGTTGTCCTGGTAAAAAATGTGTGTACTCCAGGTGCAGTTTTATTTTGAAGAATATGCCAAGTCAGTAATCACAAGCTTCTCAAGAATGAATCACCTTTTGAAAAATATGTTGAGCTATAAAAGGCCTTACATAAATACATGATTATCTTTCTATGTATGGAGAAGGCAGTGGGAGGCCAGGAGCAGATGATAGATCACACTGAGTTATTTAGGGGAAGCACTTGGCTCTCTTTCACCACAGCTCCTCTAGAGGCAGCTGAGGCCAATCTGATGAAGAATATTGTACATAATCGAGTATTCATATTTCCTCATAGTTTTGTCTTTTGTCAGGAAAAGGTGTGGCCTCCATAGTAATGTATCTGACCAATAAACCTAAGTGTCATTAGGAAAGTGGGAGTAATTGTTTTAAACATTGCAAATATATATATATATATATATAATAAATATATAAATATATATTATTTATTATAATAAACATATAAATATATATATATATTTCACTTTCAAAGACATTCTACAGTCCATATACAAAGAAAAGANACTCCGGGAGTTGGTGATGGACAGGGAGGCCTGGCGTGCTGCGATTCATGGGGTCACAAAGAGTCAGAAGTGACTGAGTGACTGAACTCAACTGATGATATGGAGAAATTAGGCTGCTGTTTTTAGCAAACCTAGACAGAATTGACTATCAGAGGAACAAGGAAAATAAGAGCAGGTTCTCTTACAGACTAGACCAAGGACAACTGTCTTTGTTGTTAAGATAAACTAGAGGCCCAGTGTGCTGCGATTCATGGGGTTGCAAAGAGTCAGACACGACTGAATGACTAAACTCAACTGAACTGATTAAGTATATTTTCCTGTGCTATGCAGTAGGACCTTGTCGTTTATCCATTCTATATAATAGTTTGTATCTTTTAAACCTAAATTCCCAGTCCATTTTGCCCTACTCCTGTTCCCCTTGACTACCACATGTCTGTTATCCATGTTTGTAAGTCTGCTTCTGTTTCATATATAAGTTCATTCGTGTTATATTTTAGGTTCCACGTATGAGCACTAAGTGGTATTTGTTTTTCTCGTTCTTCTTACATCATTTAGTATGATGATCTACAGGTCCATCCACGTTGCAGCAGTTGGCATTATTTCATTCTTTGCATGACTTAGTAGTATTCCATTGTGTATATGTACCGTATCTTCTTTATCCATTCATCTGTTGCTGGTAATTTAGGTCGCTCCCGAGCCTTGATTGTAAGAAATAGCAGAGCTATGAACATAACAGTGCATGCATTTTTTTTGAATTAACTAATTTCCAGATATATGCCCAGGAATGGGATTGCTGGTTCATATGGCAACTCTATTTTCAGGTTTTTAAGGAACTGCTATACTGTTTTTCAGAGTGGGTACATCAGTTTGCATTCTTATTAACAAGGCAGAAGGGATCCCTTTTCTCCACACCCTCTCTAGTAGTTTTTATTTGTAGACTTTTTAATGACTGATGTTTGAGGTTGTACCTTATTGTAGTCTTGATCTGCATTTCTCTAATAATTAGTGATGTTGAGCATCTTTCCATGTGCCTGTTGGCCAGCTATATGCCTTCTTTGGAGAAATGTTTATTTAGGTCTTCTGTCCATTTTTAATTCTTTTTTCCTGATTACTATTGAGTTGTATAAATTGTTTATATATTTTAGAAATTAAGCCCTTGTTGGTTGTATAATTTTAAAATATTTTCTCCCAATCTATAAGCTGTCTTTTCATTTTATTTATGGTTTTCTTTGCTGTACAAAAACTTGTAAGTTTGGTTAGTTACTGTTTCTTTATTTTTGCTTTTATTTCTATTGCACTGTTTTTCTTTTAATTTAATCTTTATTCAACAAGAATCCATTGCTATAGAGAGTAACACAATATAATTTTGAAAAGTATTGATAGTTTTGATTCAGTTGGATTAGAGAAGCTAAGATTAGAAGGAGGAAGGCCAAGAAATCAAGTTAATAAGAAGTCCTGAAATGCTGAACTGATGAGGAAGCAGTATGGGTTTAGGAACGGGTGTGGTAGATTGCAGAAACATTTCAAAGATAAAATGGGAAGGGCTCCTTGACTAGCAATCTGAGTCAACACTGCTTAGATTTCTAGTTTAAGCTTCTACTGCTCTATTCACTAGCCAGACAATGCACAGCTTTAGAGGCAGATAGTTGGCAGTGCAGCAGAGAAAATTTAAGTTTACTGTTCACTTTTATCATTTCTTTATCTATTTTACATAGAAGTGAAAAATTCTTCAGAGCATTAGAGCTGGAAATTCATGTCCCGCTTTTAGTGTCTACCAACTTTTAATACTCTTTTCATTCTACTGTGTCCTAGAGAAAGAGAAAGGACAGATGTAATTGTACAATATTGAGTATACAGTGTACACTTTGCATGCAGCCTCTCATTTTGTCCTCATCATACACATTTGAAGTTATTCAGTTCAGTTCAATCGCTCAGTTGTGTCCAACTCTTCGACACCGTGGACTGCAGCACGCCAGTCTTCCCTGTCCGTCATCAACTCCTGGAGTTCACTCAAACTCACGTCCATCAAGTCAGTGAGGNCAGCCTCTCATTTTGTCCTCATCATACACATTTGAAGTTATTCAGTTCAGTTCAATCGCTCAGTTGTGTCCAACTCTTCGACACCGTGGACTGCAGCACGCCAGTCTTCCCTGTCCGTCATCAACTCCTGGAGTTCACTCAAACTCACGTCCATCAAGTCAGTGAGGCCATCCAACCATCTCATCCTCTGTCGTCCCCTTCTCCTCCTACCTTCAGTCTTTCCCAGCATCAGGGTCTTTTTTAGTGAGTCAATTCTTCATATCAGGTGGCCAAAGTATTGGAGTTTCAGGTTCAACATCAGTCCTTCCAATGAATATTCAGGACTGATCTTTAGGATGGACTGGTTGGATTTCCTTGCAGTCCAAGGGACTCTCAAGAGTCTTCTCCAACACTACAGTCCGAGAGCATTAATTCTTCGATGCTCAGCTTTGTTAATATGTCCTTTTTGTTCAAAATGGGGAAACAGAGGCCCAGAGAAAAATTTGCCCTTAATTCCACGGTAATGAACAGAATTCGTATCTGAACATGGGTTAAGTGGAATAGGGGGTGTTGTCATTTGTTGTACCACATACAAAGCCATCAGGAAATTTGCCCAAGAGTGAAGAGAACACCAAACCAAGACTCCAGCACTGATGGCCAGGCTACATGTCTGTTCTCTCTCAGTTGTATGTTTCAAATAAGCTAATACATGAGTGAAAACTGCACTAAAGGTATTTGGTTTTTATTCCTCATTGTCATCACTGAAAATAAAGTTGCCATAAAAGTCATTTTTATTGCTTATTTAAAAGGCACTTTTATTTAAATGAAAGCACTATTTGGCTATTTCTAAGTCTTGCAAGCTATTACAGCTAGTTTTCAAATGTTTTCATACTGAGAAGTTTACCTTTGTAAAAAGAGATTTAATGACCTTTGAGGGAAAAAGAAAAGAAAAGAAGTTTGACCAGCAATTATTTTTAGTAGCAAATACATTTTGCAAAACAAATTTTTCCAGCCTTGAAAATAGGGAAGTCATGTAGCTAAATAGGTAAGACACATAGTTGTGTGGGCTACTAGAAGGAGCACTGGAATGAATATCCAAAATCCAGAACTACATGAATGGCTCTTAGCTATTTTTTTTTACTCATTTGTTTATTCATTTTATCACTCCTTCAATACAAATTCACTAACTAGGATTAGAGGCCCTGAGGTTAGATAAACTACAAGTTTTCACAATTTAATACTAACTATAATGCTATCAATAACTGTAATCATTAATACTCATTTATTTTTTAAAAAGTGAACACATATTTAATTAGTCAGAGATATGTTTCATGCACTGTTTTAGGCACTGGAAATACAATGGTATCCAAGAAAAAAATGAAGCCTTGCTTTTACAGAGCACACATTTTCAGCAGGTATAACAGATAGCAAGTTGACCATAGATTCTCAGACCCTCAGACTGGGATACCCTCTCCCTCCTCCTTTTTCTCCTTCTCCCCATCCTCCCCCTCCTTCCTCCTCCTCCTCCTCCTCCTTCATCTTCTTCCCCTCTCCATCTAGAGAGATGTTTATTACACACATGCACATGTGTACACACACACACACACACACACATACACACAGACAAGAGAGTTTGTTTCTGTTGCCCTGGAGAAACTTGAGTGGTAAACGTGGTCAGGAAAGAAACCAAAATGAAGTGCAAGAGTGAGACCCATGGGTGTTTAGGGGAGGAATATTCCAGACTGGTGCAACTGCAAGCGTAGTAGTCTCTGAGGTGGGAGAAGCAGCAGGGATGCCAGTGTGCTGGAGTACATTGAAAAAATGACAAGTGACTAGAGGGAAAGTCTGTGGCCAGCTCTTATAGAATTTTATTGCCATAGTAAGGATATTAGGGTTTATTATAGGTAAAATATGCAGCAAGCCATTAGAAGGTTTTTGGTAGCTCATTCTCAAATGGTTCATAAAAAGACTAATGATAATGGGGTTATGCAGAGGGACAGAGAGGAGAACAAACACCATAGAGCAAATGCAACAAACTTTAACAGTTAGAGAAACTGGTTTCTGGGATATGATAATTCTGTGTAGTGTACTTGCAGCTTTTTATATATTTGAAGACTCTTGAGAGTCCCTTGGACTACAACGAGATCCAATCAGTCCATTCTAAAGGAGATTGGTCCTGGGTGTTCTTTGGAAGGAATGATGCTAAAGCGGAAACTCCAGTACTTTGGCCACCTCATGCGAAGAGTTGACTTATCGGAAAAGACTCTGATGCTGGGAGGGATTGGGGTCAGGAGGAGAAGGGGACAATCGAGGATGAGATGGCTGGATGGCATCACTGACTCAATGGATGTGAGTCTGAGTGAACTCTGGGAGTTGGTGATGGACAGAGGGGCCTGTCATGTCGCAGTTCATGGGGTGGCAAAGAGTTGGACACGACTGAGCGACTGAACTGAACTATATATTTGAATTATTTAGAAATAAACCATTAATGCATTTTTGGAAATTGCAGCTTATGTAAATATGTCCGTCTTTTGATTCGGAGAGAACTGAAGTCAGTTGAAACTTGGTTTACCTTGGACAAGTCACTTAATTTCTGAGCATCTTCATGTTTCTTATCTGACAATTAGTACACAGATGATTTCTGAGAGTTTCAATGTTACATATATGACATTGTTTTATATATATATATATATACATACACATATATCTTAATCACCTTGCTGTACATCTGAAACTAACACAATATTGTACATCAACTATAGTTCATTAAAAAAAAAATTTGGAGGTTATTGCTAAAAAAGTGCCTATTCTGAAAGATCTGTTTCTAAGGTAAATCCCTATTATATTTCCTTCACTTTTTGGAATACTATTTGAAATTCTTGGTGTGCCAGCCTGGCTTGTTTCCTCCTCAACTGACAGTTCTAATTCCACCATCCAGCCATCTAAGCAACCACTCCTCTGCTCACTTGTGTGTTTTCATGTTCCATAAAGGCTTGATATGGCTTACTTTATGTTATTATTATTTATTTATGTATTTATTTTTCTGCTTTTCAGATCTTGCAGGACATGATTAGAAAGTGAAAGCAATTAAGTAAAAAATGGATTGTGTCTCACGCATCCTTCTTAAAAGTCAGTTTGGGGAGACTGATTACTCTAATAAGGGTCCAGATCTTCTTGGATCATGTGCTGAAAACTGCCATTTATGTTCCCTTAGCCTCCATCCACAGTAAGAATCAGAGAATCAGGTTACTATGTGTAGAGTTCCATAGCATGGCTTTTATGAATTGACAAATCTTAGTATTAGAAGGGATTATAGCCGTATTGGTAGATAACTTCTTCCACCACATTCTCACAACTTTGCGGTCTGGCCATCACAGACTTGGAATGACAGCCACTTGCTTCTAGTACAAGATCTCATGTGAGGGCCCTGTCAAATCTGGGCCTAGTTTTGTCAATGTCTATGCATATGTTGCAGAGAAGGAAATGGCAGCCCACTGCAGTGTTCTTGCCTGGAGAATCCCAGGGACGGCGGAGCCTGGTGGGCTGCCATCTATGGGTCGCACAGAGTCGGACACGACTGAAGTGACTTAGCAGGAGCAGCAGCATATTTGACCTATATGTGCATACGTATAATGGTTTCTACCTACCGTCCTAATCCTGTCCTCTACAACTGTGTGTACTTCACATAATTTCTTTCATAGGACAATTCATTTCCTATTCAAACATGTGGAGACTGATACTCTCTAAAAGACTGCATGACAACATCAACTTCCTTAACCTCACTAATTATCTCTACTGTGTCAGTGTTTTTCCCACCTTATGTTAAATATCCATAGTTCCTTAGTTTAGTCCTTATGACATGTTTTCAAGGCTACTATCGCTATGCTTTTGCCATCTTCAGGATACTGTCCAACTTATTAATGACCCTCTTCATTAATAGATAAGCTTATTTAAATCTGACTCCCAAACTGAATACAGTTATTAAATTGGATTCCAACCAATATTAAATAAAGGGTAACAGACTTTTAACCCTTTTAAATAAAGAGTTCAGACCTTGATCTGAACACTGTGATCTAGGATCAAATTCTAAATGAACAGGACTATGGTGAGTCGTTTTGCAAAGCTAAGTTTCTTTGGAAGTCCCTCAGATATACAAATCTGATGAATTAGTATTTTTTATATATTGGCTTTATTTAAATTGAGGTTTTCTTGTTTTCTATTTGGAAGACAGAAATCCGTGTACCCAGTCTTTTCTGCAAGAAGTAGGCACTTCCAAATCAATTAAGCTACAGAATCAAAGAAAATGAGGAAAAGGAGACTTCTTGATATGTCATGTTCATACTATTAGTTTTTATAATGTTCTAGAAGCTTCTTCACTCAGTAAATACAAATAATATATTACTAATATTATTGCAGTTTCTTTAGTGAATAGAAACATTGATGTTACATAATTTTCTTTGGAATGGCATTCACATATTTCTGTTAAAAATTTTAATAAAGCATCAATTTATGTAACCATTTGTTATACCATATTCATTTTCTTCTCTGTGCTTGACAATCTATTCCACTGTGTGTCATTTAAGCAAATCCTGTATTATGGCAAACATCATTTTAAGATTTGGGGAGAGGTGGGTACTGTTTCCTGTTCATAACAATGGCCATTCGCAGTTTGCAAATATTGTCAAACTGAATGCCTCTCTGAGTCTTAGAAATTTCCATGAGAAGCTAATAGATCAGAAGTATTTACAGGATTACAACAGTTACATTGTTTGAGTGTACCTACAGAACCATTTCCTTACTGAATGACACCTTGCCCTCCTTAATTCATCCTCTCACCTACTGACTCTCTGACTTTTGAAAATTTAGTGATACTATAAATTTATCCTTTGAATAAACTGTAATACCTAAGGGAAATAATAATGATAGTAATAATAATAACGCTATATAACCCTCAAGAGTTTACTATGTATCATTTACTACATTAGACACTTTCTTGCATAATTGCTAAACCTCATAACAACTCTATAAAGTAGATACTAGAATCCCCATTATACATATCAAGAAACTGAGACTCAAAGATTTTTAAGTAGCTTTCTCAGGGAAATCCATAGATTAAGATAAATTTGAACCTGCATCTTGTATCCCATATTCCATGGCATTCAAGGGCTTTTGTGATTCATTCAGTAAAATGCTCCAAGCATCCATTATGTCTAAGGCACTCTTCTAGACATTGGAAGTGGAACAATTGATGAGGCTAATGGCTTACACATTTAAGAAGCTAAAACATTTTCAGGGATTGGAAGTGAGTTGATATAGACTGTCAAATAGATAAATGTACAAGACAATTTCAGGTAGTGATGAATGCCAGGATTAAAACAAAACATGGTGGTGGTAGTAGATGGAGTGTTTAGCCATCAAATCCAAGTAGCCAAGGATAACCACAGTAATAAGTGAGACCTGATTGACTAATAGGGTGAGCCATGTGGACATTAGGGAATGAAATTTTACAATCAAAAGGAATAACAAGATCAAAAGCCATAAGGAACAAATATGTGGGAGTCTTTACAGAAAAGAAAGAGGAAGAACAGAACCACTACAGATGGAGTATAGCGAGGAGTGGGGATGACTGAAGGTTTGTTATATGTAATAATGTAGGATGGGGAGAAGTATTAGGTTGGTGCCCCCATGGTTTCAGTTTCAGACTGTCAATTTTAAATCACTATAACTAGGCCCAAACACATCTTTATTAATCAAAATAGGAGCCATTACAATTAACAAATTTTGCCAATGAGAGATAAGTTTGTTTATTTTTTTTTAGTATGAAAATCTATGCTTTAGAATTCAGCAAATTCTTGAAAAGCATTTTCTGCCTGCTGCTAGTTGTGGAAGAGTTTTCCCTGCAAAAAGTTGTCAAGATGCTTGAAGAAGTGATAGGCAATTGGCAAGAGGTCAGGTGAATATGATGGATGGGGCAAAACTTCATAGCCCCAAACTTCAAGTTTTGAAGCTTTGGTTGTGTGACTCGAGATCAGGCGTTGTCACGGAAAATTAGACCCATTCTGTTGACAGTGCCAGTTTCAGGCATTGTGATTTTGCTGCATCTCATCAATTTGCTGTGCATATTTCTCAGATTAAATGGTTTCACTTGGATTCAGAAAGCTATAGTGGATTAGACAAGCAGCAGACCACCAAACAGTGACCATGCCATTTTTTGTGCTACAAGTTTGGCTTTGGAGCCTCTTTTCAGTCCAACCACTGAGCTGGTCATCAATAATTCTTGTATAAAATCCATTTTTTTGTCTTTTCATAATCCAATTGAGAAATGGTTTGTTGTTGTTGGATAGAATAAAAGAAGATGATACTTCAAAATGATAATTTTGTTTTATTAGCAGTCAGTTCATGAGGCACCCACTTACTGAATTTTTTCAGCTGTCCAGTTTGCTTCAAATGCTGAACAACCATAAAATGGTCAATGTCAAGATCTTCGGCAACTTCTTGTGTATTTGTAAGAGGATCAGCTTAGATAATTGCTCTCAGTTGGTGGTTGTCAACTTCTAATGGCTGGCCACTATGCTCTATCAAGGCCCTTGTCTCTTTTGCCAAATTTCTTGAACCACCAGTGCACTATCTGTCCATTAGCAGTTCTTGGGCCAAATGTGTTGTTGATGTCATGAGTTGTCTCTGCTGCTTTACAACCCATTTTGAACTCAAATAAGAAAATCACTTGAATTTGCATTCTGTCTAACATCATTTCTCTAGTCTAAAATAAATATAAAATAAACAGCAATTAAGTCATTAGCAAAAAAAGCATAAAGTGAGAAATGTGCATTTAAATGATGTATAACATAATCACATTTATTTAAGAATGCATCCCAATATAAAATGCGAATTTCAACCGTGTAAAAACTGCAATTACTTTTGCACCAACCTAATAGCTCACTCAGGAATCAATTTTGGAACTTCTCAATTCAGTTAAAAGTTTATCTTAATTTTAACATTTACCTTTTCATGCATTCTAATTTCCACTTAAACAAGGTAACTTGTCAAGCCCCACAAGGTTCTTCTCACACTCATTTCTTTCTAAATTCTATAGTACCCTGGTCCCAGATCTTTCTCTGGGATACTTCTACTTTCTGGTTAAGTTACAAATTATGTTATTTTTTTTACATTTAGTTCTATTTCCCAAGCCTCTCTATTCTCCTAATCAGAATGTATTGCTTTTTTACTCTTTTGACATTGGTAAGTCAATCTGGATGGGTTCATGGCTTCAGTTTTACACTTTGACCCTCCCCTACTAGGCTAAACCTCTTGAGAGAAAAATCACCTCATCTGTTTTTAGACTACCAGTCTGATTATAAATGGGACACAGAAACTGTCCATTATCTTAAATTAGGTGCTCAAAAGAAGAGATGATGTCACCTATGATCGCCAGTGATTCCTCCACTCCTTTCTTTTATATACCACTCGGTCTTAATCCTTTACTCATATGGATGCATCTCAATATCTTTAATAATCATAAAATTTTAAAAAATCACAATACTAATGGAGCACTCAGTATCCACTAAGATCGCTATAATCAAAAAGTCAAATAGTTGTAAGTATTAGAAAGGATGTGGAAAAGTCACACCCTCCTACATTGCTGGTGGAAATAAAAATGGTATCGCTGCTTTCAAATCTTTTGTCAGTATCATTGAAAAGTTAAATATAAATTTAGCATATTATCCTGCAATTCCATTCCTAGAAAACTACCCAAGGGAAATGAAAACATATACACACAAATACTTGTATATGAATTTTCATGGGAATATCATTCAAATTAATTGAGCATTTAAAATAATCCATATACCTATAAGCTGATAAATAAATAAGCACAATGTATTATACAATAGAATGGAGGTGATGGAATTCCAGTTGAGCTATTTCAAATCCTAAAACATGATTCTGCCAAAGTGCTACACTCAATATGCCAGCAAAATTGGAAAACTCAGCAATGGCCACAGGACAGGAAAATGTCAGTTTTCATTCCATTACCAAAGAGGGGCAATGCCAAAGAATATTTAAACTACTGCACAATTGTATTCATTTCACATTTTAGCAAGATCAAGCCCCAAATCATACAAGTTAGGCTTCAACAGCATGTGAACCTAGAACTTCCAGATGTACAAGCTGGATTTAGAAAAGGCAGAGTAATCAGAAATCAAATTGCCAGCATCCACTGGATCACAGAGAAAGTAAGAGAAATACCAGAAAAACATTACTTCTATTTCATTGACTACGCTACAGTCTTTGTATGGATCACAACAAGCTATGGAAAATTCTTAAAGAGACAGGAATACCAGATCACCTTACCTGACAACAGGGAATCCCAAGAATAACTGGAGTGGGTAGCTTATCATTTCTCCTGGGGATCTTCCCAATGCAGGAATCAAACTGGGGTCTCCAAAATTGTAGGTGGATATTTTACCAGATGAGCTACAAAGGAAGCCATGGACATCTTTGGGGGACCATTATTTCATCTCCCACAAGTATGCTGCTGCTGCTGCTGCTGCTAAGTCACTTCAGTAGTGTCCGACTCTTTGCAACCCCAGAGATGGCAGCCCACCAGGCTCCCCTGTCCTTGGGATTCTCCAGGCAAAAACATTGGAGTGGGTTGCCATTTCCTTCTCCAATGCATGAAAGTGAAAAGGGAAAGTGAAGTCGCTCAGTCATGTCCGACTCTTGGCAACCCCATGGACTGCAGCCTACCAGGCTCCTCCATCCATGGGATCTTCCAGGCAAGAGCACTGGAGTGCGATGCCATTGCTTTCTCCCCCACAAGTATAAGCAATATTTAAAAGCATATTTCTTTCCCTATAGTGATAGAAATAGTTTTAGGTGACCTATATTTAATATACCTCCACAAAATTGCCACCATCTGTTGGATCATAGAAAAAGCAAAGGAATTCCAGAAAAACATCTCTTTATGCTTCATTATATGCTTCATTAACTATGCTAACACGTTTGACTGTGTGGATCACAACAAGATGTGGAAAATTCTTATTTTTTCTTTTATTTATTTATTTTTAATTTTTATTTGTACTTTATTTTCCTTTACATTACTGTATTGGTTTTGCCATACATTGACTTGAATCCACCATGGGTGTACATGAGTTCCCAATCCTGAACCCCTCTCCCACCTCCCTCCCCATATCATCTCTCCGGATCATCCCCGTGCACCAGCCCCAAGCATCCTGTATCCTGTATCGAACATAGACTGGTGATTCATTTCTTACATGACAGTATACATCTTTCAGTGCCATTCTCCCAAATCACCCCACCCTCTTCTTCTCCCTCACAGTCCAAAAGTCTGTTCTATACATCTGTGTCTCTTCTGGTGTCTCGCATACAGGGTTATCATTACCATCTTTCTAAATTCCATATATATTTTTTCATATACTGTATTGGTGTTTTTCTTACTGGCTTACTTCACTCTGTATAATTGGCTCCAGTTTCATCCATCTCATTAGAACTGATTCAAATGTATTCTTTTTAATGGCTGAGTAATACTCCATTGTGTATATATACCACAGCTTTCTTATCCATTCATCTGCTGATGGACATNTAATGGTCCCCCAAAGATGTCCATGGCTTCCTTTGTAGCTCATCTGGTAAAGTATCCACCTACAATTTTGGAGACCCCATTTTGATTTCTGCATTGGGAAGAGCCCCTGGAGAAGAGATAGACTAGCCACTCCAGTATTCTTGGGCTTCCCCTGGTGTCTCAGACAATAATCTGCTTGCAATGTGGGATATCTGGGTTCGATCCCTGTGTTGGGAAGATCCCTGGAGGAGGGCATGGCAACCCACTCCAGTGTTCTTGGTGGGCTACAATCCATGGTGTCACAAAGTGTCAGACATGACTGAACAACTAAGCATAATAGCACAAAGGTGTCCACATCCTAATCCTCAGAACCTGTTAATTAAGAGTCTTGAGATAGGCAGACTATAGGGACAAGGGTCTTTATGAAAGAAAGAAGGAGACAGGAGATTCAGAGACAGGAAAGGAGATATGATGACAGAAGCAGAGTTCAGAGAGAGTGAGAGAGAGGTTTGAAATTTGAAGATGCCTCACTGCTGGAAGTGAAGAGGAGAATCACAGCCAGGGAAACCAACTGTCTTCCAGAAGCAGGAAAAAGCAGCGAACAAGACTCTCCCTAAGCCTCCAGATGAAACATAACTTATCAGAACCCTTGATTTTAGCCCATTTTGGTCTTGTCTCCAGAACTCTGAAATAATAATTTTGTATTGTTATACACCATTAAATTTATGGCAATTTGTTACATACAGCAACCATAGGAAGCTAATATAACACCTTATCTCATTTTTCTCACAAATTCCCACCAAAAATTTAGTAATGAATAAAATGAAACAAAATAAAAAATAAACTAAAATTCTAACTCAAGTTAAAGTTCATCTAGTGTGATAAAATGGAGAAGGCAATGGCACCCCACTCCAGTACTCTTGCCTGGAAAATCCCATGGACGGAGGAGCCTGGTAGGCTGCAATCCATGGGGTCACTAAGAGTTGGGTACGACTGAGCGACTTCACTTTCACTTTTCACTTTCATGCATTGGAGAAGGAAATGGCAACCCACTCTAGTGTTCTTGCCTGGAGAATCCCAGGGACGGGGGAGCCTGGTGGGCTGCCGTCTGTGGGGTCGCACAGAGTTGGACATGACTGAAGCGACTTAGCAGCAATGTGATAAAAATTGATTTAGATCATGCTAAAGGATGCTCTCCAGGAAAAAAAAAGAAAAAAGAAAATCAGTGGGCAGGTGCTTTTCTTGGGGGTCAGGGTGATACAAACAAGTACTGTGAAGACGTTGTATTCGGGTGTTTGAATATTGTTAGGTCACACTCAAGCTAAGGCAAGAAGAGGTACTCACAGCCTATTTGTGGGGAGGTTTCAGCATCAGAATATATAAAGTTTTGAAAATTTACAGTTTTCACCCCTTAAAGAACTTTGCCTAAAAGCCTATCTTTGCTTCTTTTCCTTTCTTTTAGTTCTTCCCCTATCCTTTTACTGGTTTCTCCTAAGAGTGATTCTTAAGTACACCATTTCCCAAAGTCTCTGTGTGTCGGAATCTGCTGGGAGCACAGTCGTTTCAAATATTGCTGTTTTAGAAAGATCTGCCATGTGGGCCTGTGGGCCTGTGTGCATACAGGCACCTGTGTGCCTCTTGACCTCTCGTTTGGTCATATCATCAAGTCTGTGCAAGAAGGACCCTGGTCTCTCTGGAGTTATCCAAGTTACAACAGCAGTGTGAGCAACCTGAAAATGTTTGTTAGAAAAATGTCAAAAATACAATTTTATAGATGCCTTTAAAAACCCAAGTTTTCCCAAATATGAAGCATCTTTTTTTTTCCAAGTTATTGTGCTTTAGACAAACGTCAGTTCATTTCAGTCGCTCAGTCATGTCCGACTTTTTGCAACCCCATGAATCGCAGCACGCCATGTCTCCCTGTCCATCACCAACTCCCAGAGTTCACTCAGACTCACATCCATCAACTCGGTGATGCCATCCAGCCATCTCATTCTCTGTGTCCGACTCTGTGTGACCCCATAGATGGCAGCCCACCAGGCTCCCCCGTCCCTGGGATTCTCCAGGCAAGAACACTGCAGTGGATTGCCATTTCCTTTTCCAATGCATGAAAGTGAAAAGTGAAAGGGAAGTTGCTCAGTCGTGTCCGACTCTTAGTGACCTCATGGACTGCAGCCTACCAGGCTCCTTCATCCATGGATTTTCCAGGCAAGAGTACTAGAGTGGGGTGCCATTGCCTTCTCTGAATATGCTATCTAAGTTGGTCATAACTTTTCTTCCAAAAAGTAAGCGTCCTTTTTTTTTTTTTTTTTAATTTTTATTATTTTTCTTTTTCTTCATCTCAGGTGTACATGAGTTCCCAATCTTGAACCCCCCCCCCTGAGTAAGCGTCTTTTAATTTCGTGGCTTCAATCACCATCTGCAGTGATCTTGGAGCCTGAAAAAATAAAATCTGACACTGTTTCCACTGTTTCCCCGTCTATTTCCCATGAAGTGACGGGACCAGATGCTATGATCTTAGTTTTCTGAATGTTGAGCTTTAAGCCAACTTTTTCACTCTCCTCTTTCACTTTCATCAAGAGACTCTTTAGTTCCTCTTCACTTTCTGCCATAAGGGTGGTGTCATCTGCATATCTGAGGTTATTGATATTTCTCCCGGCAATCTTGATTCCAGCTTGTGCTTCTTCCAGCCCAGAGTACTTATGGACAAAGTCAAGTTCCTAAATTAACCCTTTATTTACAGTGGAATTGAAAGGTGAGTCAGCATGAAGTAATGACAGTTGTATATATATACCTTTTTTTTTTTTTTTTTTTGTTCAAGGTGGTTGTTTCGTTTTCCTTTGTAGGCAAAGAAAAACAATAAAACTTGACTTTGTCAAGGACTGTCTCTACAACATCTCACTTTTAGGCTTAGAATAAAGGTCACATCAAAGTGCAAAGGTATTTCTTCTCACTCATTCCCTTGTCCTCAAAGGCAACCTGGGGATGATCAGAAGTGTGAAAAGTTCATGCGTATCAAAGAACATTCGTGACAATTCCTGAAAAGTGATTTTTTTTCAGGAATTAAAACAAAATTGTTTTTCTTCCCCCATTCTCCCTCAGCTGACAATCATAGGTGATAGTTACCCATGTCAAAAAATATTTTCTTACTGGAAATAAAACTAGAAAAGGAGTGTCTGTCATTCTCTTTGTTCACAATTTACAGTTAGGAGAGAAAAATGATTTATGATTACTATAATTATCTCTCTCTTTAGGAGAGCTATACAAATTATGTAATGTTTTAGCCATGTTTTTTTTTCTACAGGCTGTTCATTAATCTAAGAAGTAAGTATATTAACAATTTTGCACCTCGTTAATTTTCAGACCTCTATGTGGGTCACAAATTGAATGATCTAGGATCACTTAATGCATGAGGTCTGTTCACTGTGTGCGTGATGTTTGTGTGCTGACAAAGTCGCAACCGAAATATAGATTTTCCCTCAATAGATAGCATCTTCATAGATATTTGAGGGAGTCTACAAAAAATGAGTTTTGGGCAAAATGTTTTGTAATCTGTGGTTTCACCATAATGACAGTGAACTTTAGGAGTCAACCTGAAATGTGTTAGCTGAGTTAATATTACCAGCTATCCCTTTCTTTTTTTTTAATGGTTCCATTCTGCTGTTGCTTCCTCTCCTGCAAAACTCCTTTCTTTGGGCCATAGAATAGAGCATTGTTTTGAATTTAACATTTCTTTGAAATGAAATTTCTCTGTTTACAGCATATATTTTAAGTACTGTTTTTCTAACATAGTTTTATTTAGGCAACATCAGAGCAGTTGCATCTAAAAATTTTTTATTTTTGTTATAGTAGATAACACTGAATTAGGAAATAAAATGCCATCCCCTCAATTACCTCCAAAGCTAAGTAGCCCTTGTTGAAGAAACTGAGTTAATATTTTTACATGCTGTTACTTACTTAATATTTAAATGGTTTGGTAGTCTTAGAAAACATTGAAGTGTGTCTTCTTTATCATCTTACTCAATTGTCCCAACTCTGAAGTGGGTACTGTTATTTTTCACTGTAAATATGAGGGAACTGAGACTCAGAAAAGGGAAATGGCCTTCCCAGGAGCCAGATAGCTATTAAGTGGAAGAAGCATTTCAATTGACATCTCCTTGCCTCTGTAATATTCAAGTTTTCCCCTTTAATCCTCCTTAGATCTATATGAAGTTGGTATCATTCCCCATTTACAGATTGGAAAACTAGTTATGAGAGATTAAGTTAAATGCCTGTGAACTACAGAACCAACACATGGAACCTCCTTTTTCCAATAAATGATAGTAATCTTCATTAAATATACCTGAGGGGAAAAAATGCTCATATATGTTATAGTATAAATTTGAAAAAAAACTAAACCCTTATAAAATTTTTTAAAGAACTCTATCTCATGTAGAGGCCCAGGATTGTATCTGATTGTATCTGATTTAATAAATGACTAAAAAAAACAGGGGGGGGAAAGGGAGGCAGCTTGGATTATCTCAAATAAATGAATTGTTTAGTTTGCCGAGAGGAAATGAAGACAAACAAGCAAATGAGGGGACAAGTCCACAGCTAAGTCCCACTGTTGTCAAATCAAACAGTAACAGCCAAAGTGAGGTTGATTCATTCTGTTGTCTAAAATAAATTACCATGTCACCTTGAGTGACTCATTTGAGAATAACAAAATCACATGCTCATGAATATATTCATCCATATGAATTAAATGTTGAAAAGTATTAAGCCTACCACAGTATTTCATGCTAACAAACAATGAGAAAAACAGCTTTTTTTTTTTCTAGTTTTTACATTGCCTTTCCATGTTTCTATTTGTATTGGCTTATGACCTTGTGGCCCCCACCAAATGAATGGATTGAAATGCTATTGTAGCTTTTCTTTAAATTGAAAGGATGGCAGGAACAGGATGGGTGGAGTGTTTTATATCCATCATTACATAGCAAGAGTTTTATACACAATGGTTATTTCTCACATTTTTCCTATATACAAAATTTATCTCTGACATGTGCTTTATAAGAAACTCAACAGAAAGCAATTTATTTAGGGCAGTTTTCATTGTAAATAAATAATGATTTTGACTATTCATCTTGGAAAAGGGTAAAAGGACAATTTAACAAGCATAAAAGGAAATTCAAAAAAAGAAGAAAATGGATTAATAACTAGAAAATTAATTCTAAAGCTTGTGGAAAAAATATTCCTATCCATACATGTTAACAGTTTTTTAAAACACTGAATTTAGAAAAGTAGCATTTCGATTCTATTTCACAAAAATCAGCTTCCAAAATAAAATTGTATTACAGGCATTAGTAAAATGTTCTGCAGAAAGGTTAAAAAAGGAAGAAGCAGCCTATCATTTTCAAGACATTTACAACTGGGAGTCAGGGGGACAACAATGTACTTTTCAAAATAGTTCAAATAAATATATCACTTAACCTTTCAAAATTACTATCTCACTGATTATGTCATATTGCCTTCTCAACAACCCTGAATAATAGGCTAGAAACTTCCTGTTTTCACCCATTTATATACAAAAAGGAAGGGGTAAAGATGGGAGAAATTTAAAGATTTGCTTAAGTCACTTAGTAGAACCACAGAATAGAACAAGGACTGAGTTAACCGGTCTCATTGTAGAGATTACAGACTGATATAAAGGAACTCAGCACATGTGGATGGCTCATAGGGTCAGACCCGCCTCTCCATCTCACAGTAAAAATCTCTCTTCTTTATTTTCTCTCCTGGCATGCAGAATCTTCAACAAGCATAAGTAGAACAGGGTCAGAATGGTAATAATTCTCTTTGATGAAAAGAATGAAAACCCTGAGAGATGAGTAAAAAGTGAGAGTTTGATTATTGAACCAAGTCAGCACCATCAGGGGAATGGCGTATTGGTGTCTGAAATGTGCCTTAAATGGAAGGAGCTGCTCTGCTGGGAAGCTGGCTGGGGATACACATGATGGGTGGGACAGAGGGTTGATTAACCTCTCCCTCGATGCATATCCACTGGAACCTCATAATAGGGCTTCATTTGGAAATAGGATGTTTGCAGATGTAATTAGTTAAGTCATTTTGGATTTATATGAGCCCTGACTCGAATGTCTATTGTCCTTATAAGAAGGGAAGAGGACGTATAGAGAAAACACAGGAAGATAAAGGTCATGTGAAATGGAGAGAGAGAGAGGAGTGAATCAGCTACAAGACAGAGAGGACAAAAAAAATTGCTGGGAGACCCCAGAGAGTAGGAAAAGGCAAGAGAAGATTTTTGCGTAGAGTTTTCAGAGGGGACATGTCCCTGAATATCTTCACTGCAGGCTTCCAGCTTCTGGAACAGTGAGAGAATCCATTTCTGTGGTTTTCAGCTATCCAGTTTGTGGACTCTTATTATGGTACCTTGGAAGCTAACACACTTGGAGGCTTGTAAAGAAGCAAAGCAACAATATCCCTCCCAGAAATTCAGAAAGTGTACTTTCCTTGGGAAAAGTGTTAGAGGGAGAAAGTATGTGAGAAGCACAAAAGGAGAGAAAGGGCCGTTATCAATGACTTTAATAGTCCAAACTGTTTCTCTGTAAAACTGCGTGTGTTTTCTCTCTTCATTCTCAGCACAGTCCTGTGATATAAGTTTGACACCATTTTTTAAATTGAGCCTTAGATACCCGAGGTCCCTAGCTCAAACTCACAAAATAATGACAAAATCAGGAATCAAAACCATTCTTCCTAATTCCTGTACAGGTGTACCTTAAGCTTTTCCTAGCTTTTCCTTAAGCTTGTAATTAAATAGCTCTCCAAGACTATAGTATTAATTTTTTTTTTTTTTTTTTTGAACACTTTTAAAGCTAGTCAGGACACAGCAATAAGGAACTCTCAGGAGAAGTAGTCCTCTCGGGGCAGAGAGATGAAATTAGATATCCTAATAGGTCTTTTCCAAGTCTAATTGCTCTCACTCTGTGTAAGGCGCTGACTAAATGCAAGTTCATTATCATTTCTTTCTAAATTAACTGAAAAACAACATTGATTGACATTTTGGAGATATTCAACATTTATATGCAGGAAATTTAGGAGACTTTAAAAACATTCAAAAAAGCTTTTCTTAAGATAGCTTGTACTTTTTTTTTTTAACAGTGAAATATTCTGCATGAAAACAGATGCTTTCTAAAATTTCTTACTGCTGCTCTTCCCAAGCTAATGAACTTGATGTACTCAGGACCTTGTAGGCAGAATGCAATCTTCCTCAGCAGGAAAAGAAAAGATATACTGTGCGTCTTCACTAAATGCCCCTGTGTTCACACACATATTTTGGCTTATTCTCTTTGCCTCTCAAGTGTATTGATTCTGACCTCTACTCACAACAGATAATAAGAATATTATACAATATGATTATAGTTAAAAGTGTCTTTATAATATTTTGCTTCATCCAATGCACACTACAATATGTAGTATTCATGTTTCAAAAAAGAAAGAACATCTGACAATGAAAGTGATGCTGCATAAAAACACGGGTGATGAGGGTTAGGACTGATTTCATATCTTGGAAATGTTTATTTAATCTTTTAAAAATTATCCCTCAGTTTTAACTAGGATACATTTAATATTTGCATTGACTGTTTCTATGCTAAAAAGAAAAAAAGGAAAACAAAATAAATTAAAACAACTTAGTAAAATTATGAAAACTCCATTTCTTTATAAAAAAATTTTATTGGAGGATAATCACTTTACAATACTGTGCTGGTCTCTGCTGTACCATTTCTGTTTCATATCCCTCCTCAATATCCTAAACATGTTGATCTTCTAGAAAAGCAAACACATCTCAAGAAGAATAGATTCTTTTAAGTCTTATCTCCCTATAAGAGAGGTATTTATCTTGCCTATTCATCCAGGATAATGATGTTTTACAAAAATAAACTTTGTTCACTTAGATTAAATAAATCTCCTTAGCCAATATAATTAATTCCTAAATAAAACCTGAAGTACATTTTCTCTTGGAATTTTTAAGAGCCAATAACATAATTAATTATGAAATTGACATCTTTCACCACCTCTCATCTTGACTTATTAAGAAAAAATCTAAAATTATTATGTACGCGGGGGGGTGTTCAAGATTGGGAATTCATGTACACCTGAGATGGAAAATTTTAATTAATAAAATATTTTAAAAAATAAAATAAAATAATTCAACCTCAAAAAAAAAAAAAAAAAGATGCTTTGAGCACTTCTGATCCCTATGGACTAGAACATGGAAACCACCCAAGAATGAGTGGGACCCGGCCAATCTTCTTAAGACAAGGGCTGATCAAGCCATTGTCCCTAGAACCATCCTTGTTTTATCCGTTCTAAGACCACATCATTCAGTCCTAGCTTTTCCTCTGATGGATTCTGTCCACAATCCTCTCGCTTGGCCCACAGAATCTTGTCTCTGTCTCTTGTTTGTCACCTGTCCTCCACAGTCAGGTAGGCTTTCTAAAGCTCAAATGTGATCACATTGCTCAAGTAGCTTAAACCCTTCAGTTGCTTCTAAGCTCTCAGGATAAAGTCCATGCTCTCTAACATGATACATGGGTCCTCTCCCAAACGGCCCCTTCCCGCCTCCATATTTTTCCTCCTCCCTTGCCTTTCTCTCCCTCTCACCCAACTCCTATCCCCTTCCACTTATTGCTCTAGTAACAGTGAACTATTTTCAGTTCAGTGAAGACTCAGGACTCTCACATCACTAGACTTTTGTACGTATTGATTTCCATGCCTGAAATATTTATTTAAGTATCATTTATAATCTTTATTTAGAATTTTTATTCTTTATTCAATTTATAATCTTTATTCATGTTTCAGGAAAGAGACCATTTCTTCTGGGCAGCATTCTCTGAATCCTGACCCAAAGCTGACTGCATTGTGAAACTTTAGTTGTTTGTCTGCCTGTGCTATCCCATACTACCTTAGTTGCTAACAGTTCTTATTGAAATTATGGATTGGACTATAATTAAACCTGAGAGATGTGCCTTGTTCTTACATTCATTGTAGCATCAAGATACTCCATTAATATTTCATGTATGCATGCATGAATAAATTAGAGAATGAATGACGAGATATGTAACATATTTCAGACACAAACAGATATTCAATATGACAGAAAACATTTAAGCATATATATGTTTACAAGACATACATTTACAATATAAGATATCCACCTTAATACGAATTTAATTCCTTACTTTAAACAGAAAAATGTTCTCCTACACTCTGTTCTTTTAATTAGATCTCCCTTATTCTTCATTGATTCTTTCTTCAAATCTTCACCCAACCACCCGAACACCACTTTTTCAGTGTCTGTACAATTATGAAAAAATCCTTTGAAACTGGGGTACTATATTTGAATAGAGGAGACTATTGTTATACGGATGCTATTAGATTCATTGAGTGGAGACATTTGCTCACCCTTGGACAAGATGCTGCCAGAATTTGACAGATATGGTCAAATGAGTACCTGGCACTTTAAAAGGTCAGAGAAGTTAGGCATGACCAACTTCTTCACAGATGGCTGAGGCCGTCAGCACTACTTGAAATAATCTATCCTGAAGGTGCTGGAGATGAGTCAGCTTGCCTGTGTTTCTAATGACTTGAGCATTACTCCTAGCCTTTGCTTGCCCCTCACGTCTCCTGTAAAGACACTCATACAGCCATGTGGTGCCTCACCTAGAACTTTGCAGGAATCTCAATGGGATAAGCCTAACAAATAAACTCAACTTCTCAGTATAAAGAAAGGTCATGAGAAAAGTCTGCCAGTGTTTTAAATCTTGGTTCTGTGCACCTTCTCTTTAAAATTGGGCATGTCTTAAAAAAAAAAAAAATATATATATATATATATATATACTTGTTTTTAATTGAAGGATAATTGCTTTACAGTATTGCATCAATCTGGCCCCGACTTATCTCCCTAGAGGGATCTCTTGCTGTGACCATGCTGTCATCCATCCCAGTGTCAGAAACAGCTTCTGCTTTTAGTTTATTCTCTCTTAAGACACATCCATCTATGACTCCCCCTTTCAAGGCACAACCCAAGTTTCTCTTACCTGAGAAATCATTCCTGACTTTCTGAGCCAGCCTAAGTGCTTCCTTCTTTATGGTCCTAAAGAATACACTCTAAGCCTGTATTGTCAACACATATTTCTCCCAAGTGGGAGAATAACACCATGGCTATTTCCATGTATCTTTGTATTTAAGTCTAATAATTATACAGGCATTGCAGTAGATATTCAATGAGTGATTATTAGGTAAATGATGTTTAATCCATTTTGAGTGTTTTTATGTATGATGTTAGAAAGTGTTCTAGTTTCATTCTTTTACAAGTGATTGACCGGTTTTCCCAGCACCACTTGTTAAAGAGATTGTCTTTTCTCCATTGTATATTCTTGCCTCCTTTGTCAAAAATAAGGTGTCTATAGGTGCATGGATTTATCTCTGGGCTTTCTATTTTGTTCCATTGATCTGTATTTCTGTGAATGATGAAGAATGGATAGTCAGTTCAGTTCAGTCACTCAGTTGTGTCCGACTCTTTGCGACCCCACGGACTGCAGCACGCCAGGCTTCCCTGTCCTTCACCAACTCCCAGAGTTTACCCAAACTCATCTCCTTTGAGTCAGTGATGCCATCCAACCATCTCATTATCCGTCCCCTTCTCCTCCTGCCTTCAATCTTTCCCAGCATCAGGGTTTTTTCCAATGAGTCAGCTCTTCGCATCAGATGGCCAAAGTATTGGAGTTTCAGTTTCAAAATCAGTCCTTCCAATGAACACTCAGGACTGATTTCCTTTAGGATGGACTGGTTGGATCTCCTTGCAGTCCAAGGGACTCTCAAGAGTCTTCTCCAACGCCACAATTCAAAAGCATCAATTCTTTGGCACTCAGCTTTCTTTANTTTTTCCAATGAGTCAGCTCTTCGCATCAGATGGTCAAAGTATTGGAGTTTCAGTTTCAAAATCAGTCCTTCCAATGAACACTCAGGACTGATTTCCTTTAGGATGGACTGGTTGGATCTCCTTGCAGTCCAAGGGACTCAGGTATGCCATTATCAAAATCAGGACATACTATCACAGTAGGAATTTGATCCCAAGACTGATTTAGCACCAATCTTGGGGAATTTGGAGAGTTGGATAGCTTATCAAGAGAAAAAAAGAACCAGTTATAAACTGAGTCTCTTAAAATGTGGGTCAAAAAAATTTAATAAAAAGTTGGATCTGATGTTGATGTCTCCCATTCCAACTAATGCTTTGCAAATATAGACGATTATATAGGATTGTTCTAGATTCTACGCAAATGTAGCAGTCAAATGACCCCAGGATGTGAACAACAGCAACAAAATGAGAACAGGAGGACATCGAGGTCATTAAATGGAAAACACGTCATCTATATTTGTAAATTTTGTAAGTTCTTACTGAACATTCTTCCTCAACAAACTGAGTTGCACCTTTCTCCTCCATACAGTATTTCCTAAAAGTGGGACAAAAATAAAATTGCTTATAATTCTTTGCTATGAGAATCTTATATCCAGGTGATTGTTGAATCCATGATGTCCCTGGAAACCATGGCAAAGAGCAAAAATTAGTTTCATGCAGTTACTGTCTTTTTTTCCTTCAGTATTTAACATTATGAGATTAAGAGAAAGTGTGATATTATATGAAATGGGCTAATTAATATCTTGAGCCAATAAGGATTTTAGTGCTAGGCCACATCTTCCATGGACTTATCCCCAGAATCATAAAACGGGATTTGTGTGTGTGTGTGTGTGTGTGTGTGCTTATAATATACACTTAAGTAGCACATTCACTCTAGATGTGCATAGTCATGTGGACGTGTCAAAGAAAGAAGGACTGGCTGTGATGCAGGGGGCCTAGGCATACATTCTAAAGCCACCACCAGGGCCTGATGCAAGATTAAGCTCTCTAGTTAAACACTGCTGGTCTTCCAGATCAGTAACTTTGCCTCTTTTCTCTTATCATGAGTCTAAAGGTCTATTTGTTNGTCATGTGGACGTGTCAAAGAAAGAAGGACTGGCTGTGATGCAGGGGGCCTAGGCATACATTCTAAAGCCACCACCAGGGCCTGATGCAAGATTAAGCTCTCTAGTTAAACACTGCTGGTCTTCCAGATCAGTAACTTTGCCTCTTTTCTCTTATCATGAGTCTAAAGGTCTATTTGTTTCAGAATAAATGCATCACATGTACAGAATTATTTCTTTTTTCATCTAGTATAAGTTATCGTATCCACAAGCCTATATGAAAAGACACATTTTCTCTATAACATAAGACCTTGTTGTTACTGGACATCATCAAAATTCAGTTTTGGAGCCAAAATGATAGACTGGGGAAAGTGTGTTTAGTTTTATTAGCGTCTCTTAAACTCAAAACATTGCCACCTCCCCTAAAAAAAGCATTCATTCAATCAAGCATTTGATATGGGCATAAGTGAGAAATGTAATTTTATAAAGTCTTAAAAAGCAGGTAGCATTAGAAGAAATGTTTCATATTTCCAAATGTGAAAATAATCAGAATTTGAGATAGTTCTAACAGAAAAGAATGAAGCAAAAGGGAATTTTTTATTTTTTACAACGAATGTATAAAATGGAAAGTTTTGCAACTCCCATTTTCTACTAAAAGGGATTAACTGATCACAGAATATTAATACAATCAGGTGACAGTTTTGTTTCTTTAATTATGGCTATATTATTTTCTATAATTTTTGAAGACTGTTGTCGATAAGCACTAGTGATCCTATTCATACAGAGCAACATGAACCATAGTTAGAATTAATGTAGGCAGTGAATTACTTAGAAAAAAAAAAAAAACACCACCAATAAGTATGCATTGCTTAGACATGCTGGACTTCGATATTTAATATTAAAAACAATTATGTGTATTATTTATTTTTATTTTACTAGTAACCCTGAAAGTAGACACTAGAAGTTCAACCATTTTGCAGATGAGCAAAACAAGTAGGTTCTTAAATGTTCTAAGATTGTTCAGCACATGCAAGAGGTAAGACTGGTCCAGAACTTTTGATTCTGAAGCCCAGGCATTTTCTACTTCACACAGTTTTTCAGAATGTTTTATCCACATACTTCCATCAGGGAGCAGATTTCCTTAGCATAACATACTAGAAAATCCGTTGTAAGTCATCTTTGGATGACAAGTCTTTAAGATATATTTAAATTGTACTGTTTGTCTTCAATGATAGAAATAGTAGAATTAAAGCTAGGTAAAGGTTTTTCTTTTAATGTCTTCTATTAATGTACAGTAAGTTAAAACAAGTGGAAATGCACAATTTAATCAAGCACTGGTTTTTCTATAATTTTATTTCACAAATATCCTGCTATCTAAAACCATTTCCTTGAGGCTCTCCTGTCTCCTGCTCTGAGCTGTATTCCTCCATCATACGGCCAGCTAACTCCCCTTTCATGTTTCATACCCTTCCTGTTCTTAAACCAATCTTGTCTTTAGTAAGGTCCTGACAATGCCTAGTTGAGCAATCATAGAAATGTAGCACCAGGTCACCCTTTTAGAGGGGAAATACCATGTGTAGTTGAAATTAATCAACTTGTATTTAGACCAGCTTGGCACGTAGAAGCTGTGCCTCTTTGGACAAGTTATTTTCTACCCTCCAATCTATTTTCTTGTAATGTAACTCATATGTAAAGTTAAGAAGACATGATCCATCACGTACTAGGTAATGTTAGTTTTCTTCTCTAGGTCTTTTTGCCAAGATCTTCAAAGAAAATTACCATCAGATTTTATTGCCCCATAGTTACTCCTAAGTGGTCTGCTTGTCTGTTGCTCAATGACCCACATTTGGGATCTGAAGAAGCCTCAATAGAATTCCAGAGCAGAACTCTCTTAATTTCTGCATGGAGTCTGGGCCTCACTCTCTCCTGGATAGCCGGGGTGTGTTCTGCCCCGGGACTGTGGCTCTGCTGCCTTTTTGTCCTCGGACCATATGGGGACCCTGAGGCAGAAACAATCTGAGATCCTGGTTTCCTTCAAAGGAAAGCTATATCATGGGAGCATGATGAACAAGGGAGAGAGTGGCCTGCAGAGAGGTTAGACGAGGAGCAAGTTCATACTGGTGGTCAAGGAAAGGAATTAAGATTTCACTGTGAATGCACAAGAGCCTGGGAAGCCATGGTATATAATTTGAGTCAGTTCACATAAAAGCTTCAAGCCTCAGTTTCCATATTGAGGAAGAGAGAGTCTGACACCCTAGCAACTTAACTCACAAGATGATTGTGACAATCACGTTGTCAGAGAATATACATGAAAAGCTTTGACAACTTGTGAAGACATGAGCAAAATATCACAATGGCAGTGGACAACTCCCAGCAAAATATTATCACCATGAAAGCAGAGACAGAAGATGGACCCCTTGATTGTTTGTCTTCATTTCACTTTCTTTTATATCACAGGGTATTGGGAGGACTAGACACTTGCCACTATGACACTCTAGCCATGGATGGTGGGTTCAGCAGAGGGCAAATCCATCCAGGGCAGACAAATGATTAGGGCTGGCGCTAGACATAGGAGCTGAGGGACTTTGTAACATTTATCAAATGACCATCTCTCTGAAGCTAATAAAAGAAATTTCTTTTCTTTGCTGTCACCCCTAGGGAAATAAGACTGAGGAGAATTTTCTTCATTAACATCTGTGGATTTCTCTCCAATTATTTATTCATTCATTCATTCACGTGTCCCTTCATTCCACAAACTTCACTGAGTACCTGACTGATGTTTCAAACCCTCTCATTTCTCATCTGTAAAAGGAAGACTAGTAATAACAGGTAATATTTATATATACATTTAAGCATATTCTGAGAATTATACTAATAATTTGCTTGCATTATCTTGTTTAATATTTCCCATTGTCCTCTGATGTGAATAGTCATTATAATTACATACCTTTTATACATGGAGGATTTGAAGGCCTTGGGCTAACCCAGCTCACATAGCAATTCCACTCCTGGGTATGTGTCCAGAAGGAATAAAAATTCTCATTTGAAAAGATACATGCACCCCAATGTTCATAGCAACACTATTTACATTAGCCAAAATATGGAAGCAACCTAAATGTCCATCAACAGATGAATGAATAAAAAAGCTATGGAATGTTACTCAGCCATAAAAAATATTGAAATTTTGAATTTTCAGCAACATGGGTAGACTTGCAGGGTATTATGCTGAAGTGAGATAAATCAAACAAAGAAAGACAAATATTGTATGGTATCACTTATATGTGGAATCTAAAGAAATACAGTGAGCTAGTAAATATAATGAAAAAGAAACAGACTCACATTAATAGAGAACAAATTAGTGGTTACTAGTGGGGAGAGGACACCGTAAGGGCAGAGGATTAATAGGTAAAAAATTAATCCTGTGTAAAATAAACTACAAGGAAATAAATTAAAAATGAGCTTCAAGGATATACTGTATACCACAGGGAAATTGCCAATAGTTTATAGTAACTATAAATGGAGTATAACCTTTAAAAATTGTGAATCACTATATTGTACACCTGTAACATATAATATTGTGCATCAACTATACTTCAATAAGAAAAAAAATGTAAAAATGAATGGACATACACACTAAATAAATAAATGGCATCAGAACTGAACTTGAGCTCAGCTCTCTTTGACTTGAAAGCCAAACTACGAGCATCACGTGGCCATCGACCACAGTTCAAGTGAGGATGAAAGTTGAGCATTGTTCTGAAAGGTGTCAGAGGTCTTAGCACTGTGGTATCCAGCCTCGAAAGGCTGTTGGATGGTGTCTTTCCTTCAGTCTTTTCTTCATTCTTACAGTCAAAGGCAAGCAGTCTAGCTTGCTAGGTAATTTTTCCATGGAAAAAGAACATTGAATAGACCCACTGTAGGAAGAAACTGCAACCCACTCCAGTATTCTTGCCTGGAAAATCCCATGGACAGAGGAGCCTGCTGGACTACTGTTCATGGGCTCGCAAAGTCGGACATGACTAAAGTGACTTAGCACATAAATAGATATGACGACTTCCACTTCCATGATATCCCATTAGTTTGGCTTGAATTCACAAATGTCCAGTAGTACAGCAGTGGCGAGCAGGCTTTGGGGCCAGGCTGAACTGTAGAATTCTGGCTTCCATATATTACTAGTTGTATGACATTTCTTATTTAAATTCTCCATACTAGGGATACTAATAAGAGTATTTCTCTCATAGAGTTGTTACAGAAATTCAATTTCTTAATATGGTGATAAATATATAGCTAGTTCTCATTAAATATTAACTATGAACATAGCTGTTATTTATGTAACACAAATGCTGTTCTCGCAGTACTGGTCTCAGGTTGGAAAGCAACATATGATTTCTTCTGGCTGCTGCCTTCACTCATGGTCAGTCTTAAATGCCATAAATGTGAACTCTATTACTATTCTTCTGTAAGCTCAAACTCGCATGCTCCCCAGCCATGTGATAAACGGTCATTCAATAAACATTGACTCTACAGACCAGAGTACATGACGGATGCTAGAAGACAGATCTCTGCTTTCAAGAGGTGCAATGTTTAATGAATTCTGGGTGACCGTTTAGCGATTTGTCAAGTCTTCTGTGAAGGGAATTGCGACATTGAGTGGCATTCGCAGTATTTGACTTTCAGCCCCTATGTTAAAGAGTCTGCTTTCTTTCTTTAGCTCAGAACTCTCTGACAGGTTAGGTCAGGCATACAAAAATGAAAGCTTTTATTATTGCCACAGAGAGGCAACTTGGTCAGTTGGGAAGAGATCTGGTTTTGGGGGTTAGCAATCTGAGTTTGAATCTTAGCTCTTGAGGAGCTTTGACCTTGGGCCAATTCCTTCACTTCCTTGAACTTTTGTCTTCTAGGAAGGGGAGACTAAGAAGAATTAGGAAACATTTTAACTAAAAGAGATTTTAAATAGCTAAGTCAAGACATATGCAAAGCCCCAACAGAGTTCCAGGCACAGAGTGGAGGTTTAGCCAATGCCAGCTATGGGGGTCGCAGCCGGGGTGGGCAGCAGCAGACAGTAACAGTAACGCGCCAGCCAGAGGAGCAGCCTTGGCCCCAGCCGCAGATGTGGTGGCAACTTCCTTCCTCTCTTTGTTTGTTCAGATGCCGCCTTTATAATGGTAATGGATCACTTTAAAATTCAAAGTCCATTCTAGTGATAAGGAAAAATGATAGCGGGTTTCCCTGTAATTAGTGGCATTTTTAAACATTGCAGTCTGATTATAAATAGAATATAAGATGCCTTCTGTGGTGAGTAACATGTCTTTCTAGTTTTCTAGATTTATGAATTTAGTCCGTATCAAATTAATTATTGTGGGTGTATTACATGGATGGGAAACATCTGGAATAATAGGCCTTTATTGTTAATAGACCTCTCAGGAGCTCATGACAAACATCCTTATAATAGCAACATATGCTGCGAGTTTAATGAGAACCATCACTGACAATTAATGGTTCTTGTGCTTTCAGTAAATTACGCATTTTCAAATTTTATATTCTTTATTTTCATCTTTATGGTTTCAGTTTGTGACTTGTGTGAAATTAAACCCAAAGCTCCTTATAGAGGAAGAAAATATGTATTGAATGTACACAGTGTGCCAAGCTTAGTGTTATACATGTGAGTATATATGAACATGTAATTATTTTTGAATTACAAAGTAATTAAACATCGCTTTATGTACAAACAAGAAAACTTGAGATATGGTGAGACTCATGATTTATCAATGTGAGTGTCCACACTAAAATTAAAGGTTGACTGTGCTCTTACATTCAATAGAAGAAAAGAAATTAGAGTATTGCAAAAAAAAAGGCTCTCCTTTTTATCAATAAAATTTCTGCTTGCTCTTCAACTTTACATATAATAACCTTCTAGTGGTCCCTGGTCATATTGGGCTTAGGCATTGTACAAAAGGGATTTATAAAGAAATCTGTGAATTTAATGTCTTGATATATTTTGGAGCCTAGTCTGTGTATAATGCAAGGTCAAGAACTATGGATATGTCTGGAAAAAGAATACACCGTGCTTCCTTGTCTCTTGGTGAAGGAAAAGGACTTTTTACTGGGGACCACCTACGAGAAGCTCTATCTTGGTACTGAATAGCCTGATGCTCTGAAGTGGAAACTTCTGCCTCGACCCCAGATATCATACTGCTATTCTTCCACATCTGTAAATTTCATCTATTATATAATTTTCAGATATATAAAGGAAACATCATTGATATATTTTAGATAAACAACATAGAATTTTTTTAGGGACAATAGAAAATGTGACATAGCAGACAAACCAGAAAATATGATTAAGAAAAGGAAAATAAATAATAGACCTATCATTAGCGCTAGAAACAAAAAATAGACCCCTTCATGTTTTATTCATCTGAATTTAGCCATAATTGACTTTATTGATATGGAGGCAAAATTCTTACCACAGTATCCAATTTTATTGTGTCCAGGGCATTCATATCATTTGAAATTATCCTGTTATCTGTTTGAATCTTGAGTATGACTTTCTCCCCTCACATGAATGTAAGTTTCATAAAAGTAGAAACCTTTTCTGCTTTGTTTTCTGCTCTAGACCAAAGGCAGTAGTTGGCACTCAACAAATATTTATTGGATGAATGGCTATCTTTCAAGTTGAAATCATGTATTCATTCACTATACCATCATTTAAGGAGTGCATACTGTGTGCCAGAGTAGATATATATACATTATACATGCACATCCGTATGCCACGATGAGGCAAAGTTGCAGAACAGGTAAGTCTGTAAACTCAGAATAGTATCTGAACCATTTGCTACATAAACTCAGAGTTCTCACAACTCTTCTGAGCCTGCTTTCTTTCATCTATACACCATCAATGACCTATGCCAGCTCCATCCTGCCCGATGGTTGCCTGCACTCTGCCATGCCTACCCGACTTACCCCCGGGCTCCCGTGAATCTGACCTGATAGAAGAAGTGTATCTCTCTTACTGTAACAAGGCATCTAGATATAGTCTGTGGATTACACACCACATGCTCAAATGAATGGTTAAGAGCAAACTTGGGCACTTTCAGGACCTAGTCCACTACCCAGGTGACAGTGTTTACACAGGCTGCTGTCAGACTCTCAGGTTCTGTCTCCAGTCCCCACCGGGAAAGGACCCTGGAACTAAAGACTCTGACCTGTGAGGGGACTGGAAGCCTCCCCTTGGTCCTGTCAACCCCTTCCCTGGAGGCTGGGCCCTACTTGCTGCTTTCCAGTTATAATCTCAGGATCTCCCAATCCCCTGGCTTGGCCAAATCTCAGATACTCTCAACTTCCATCATCTAACAGCTTACATCTGATACATTTGATTGCAATATCTCAAGTCAAAATCAAATTCTTTCCTCAACTCTTCTCAATCTACCAAATTGAATAGTTGAGCCCTCTGTAGCCAACCTAATCTAGTGAACTTCCCTCAGTTACTGTACTGTACTTACAACTGATTCAGGGCTCTGACAAGAGTAAAATATGGATATAAAAGTGTGCAGCTTTGGGTTTGTGTGTATTCAGATCAAATCCAACAGGAGTCACTGAACATACTTGCAAAATAAACTCCCTTGGATATATGAAGAGAGTAATTTTCAAGGTCAATTGCAGTCTCTCTTAATCATGAAATATAAGTACATTCACACAAGTGACGATTTTCTGCTTTTATAACCTAAGCTAAATACAATAAACTGAAGACAGATCCTCACTAATCATAGAAATTATCCCGGTACTGAAATTTAACAAAAGATATTCTTACAGATCAAGACTGGAGCTACATTATAAATTTGGTCTGGTTTCCATACAATTGGGTCCAGAAACTTTAAAAGTTGGGATGGTAAAGATGTCCAATATAATATAAAGTTTCATAAATCTGTGGTCACTTTACTGACAACTTTCCAAAAAAAAAGGGAGTATGACTATTAAAGATGAATATATTATATTTGGCTTTCTATTTATTGAATGAATAAATTCTTGATAAGTATCTTCAGCCCAGCATCATACCTGGCATCTGCAAGTACCCAGTAAACATGGGTTGAATGAAAGAACGTCAGCTGCTAACCTTTTTTCCTCATGGGTCATGGAAGCTGAGAAAGACCAAGGTCAGAGATAATGAGACTTCACAACCTCATGGCCACAGNTTGATAAGTATCTTCAGCCCAGCATCATACCTGGCATCTGCAAGTACCCAGTAAACATGGGTTGAATGAAAGAACGTCAGCTGCTAACCTTTTTTCCTCATGGGTCATGGAAGCTGAGAAAGACCAAGGTCAGAGATAATGAGACTTCACAACCTCATGGCCACAGTGAGAATTATGGAAGTGCTTTAGAAGTGAATTATTTGAAGCTCAGTGGGGAAAGATTCTTCATCCTCCTAGATCCCTGCTGTCACTTTACAAAGAGAAATAAAGACTTATCTTGATGACAAAGGACATTTAGGGATAAAGATGCCAAATATGGCCTGAGTCTGGAGCTCTCAGAGGGCAGTGGGTGAAGCAATTTGAATAACAGAAGAGTCAGTCTTTGGAATCCTCCACTGAGGCTCAGAGAGATGTGTAAAGCACTTGGGATTTGATTTTCCTTTTCCGGATTTTCTATTTTGTTCTTATATTTGCTGTCACTGGGCAGAACAGAGAGCAAACCCAGTAGAGTGAGGTTGCATAGTTTTGCCTTTTTTTTTTTTTTTTTTTTTAAAGAGGAAAGAGGGAAGGTCATGGGAAGGCTTGTGAGAAAGATGCCTTTTTTTCTGATAAAAATATCATACAATATTACAGTGTTTTTAAATGGAATGTAAAACCAGCTCATCTTCCCTGGGGAATTTTTAATGTACAAAAAATCTGAAGATTTTCTCTAAGTATCTAAGGAAGGGAGTGAGCCAATTTTGTAATCTATGAAAATTATTCATCTTCTTATTCCCCTCTGTCCTTAAAATAGCTAGCCCATTTAAAAAAAAAAAAAAAAAGCTTAATGACACAGCCTTTGCCCTTTAAAGAAAGTGGGAAAAAAGACACTTATCACATGTCTCCCACCTGTCCAAGTCTCCAATAAACATAGTCCTACTTCACTTAGTACTCATAGCAACTTTGTAAGGCAGATGTAATTATCCTTGTTTTACAAATTGTGAAACTGAGATTCTGAAGGTTGAAGCTTGTCTTTGGCCTCTGTCAATCCCTTATTACTTACCATGAACACTGACTCTCCTGCAAGTTTCTCCACTCTTACCTGAGAAGGCTAACCCTTCCCTCCTCTGTGCCAGAGTTGTATTTTGCACATGATTTTAATGTTATATCTCTGCATTTGAATTAATCTCTTTTCAGGTTTTGTTCCCCTTTGCTAGAGTAGAAGTCTCTAGATAGTCAGGATTGGGGTTTTCATCCCTATATTCTTTGTACCGACCACAGAAATGTTTCATTTTTGAAGTAAATGCCACATTAACTAGTTAGGCATGGAATCAGAATTTAAATTTAACATCTTTTTGATTCTGAAAGCTCATGTGTTTTTCATTATACCATGATGTCAAAACTTGAAGACAGACAGAAAGATTAACGCAGTTGTGTTATTAAGTCATACACTTAAGTAATACTATTATATCCCATTTACATACTTAATATAATTGTAGCAGGGTTAAGGAATAGATAGGCAATTCGTAGGTAATGCAAATTCAGAAAATGTGAAACCCAAGGAGCGTGTACAACTCAAATGATAAGTCTAAGAATGTTCGTTTTACTTTACCAATTTATTGTTAGTTTTATTATCATTATATAACGATGACATGATAGGCCCTGTGGGAGGTAGAAAGACAAGGTGAGAAGAACAGGAAGCCTGCCCTTCCTAAGTTCGGATACCATGCGCATGCTGCAATGTATTTTGTTGTGAGTTATCTCTCTGAGCTGTGCTTTTTGAACATCTAAATTGGTGCTAATTGTACCACTTAGGATCATTATAAAAATTAAAACGGAGAACGTATGCTGTTGGCCTAGTGCCTAACATAGATGAAGACAAATTAGTCGATGTTCCTTCTCAACTTAAAAGTAGATATGAATATGGATGTGAAGGAAGACTTAAATTGGAAGTTCCCAACGGGGGAGAGAGGGAGGTTTGTTTCTCCAGGGGACTTCTGGCAATTTCTGGAGATGTTTTTAGTTATTGCAACCGGAGATGTTCTACTGGTATCTGATGAACAGAAGCCAAGAATGTTGTTAAACATCCACTAATGCACAGTGAAGTCAGTCCCACAACAGAGAATTATCAAATTATCTGGCCCAAGATGTCATGGGATGTAAATGTGGATAGAGGCTGTGCTTTTCTTAGCAGTTCAGTCATGTCTGACTCTTTTGTGACCTCATGGACTATAGCTCATCAGGCTCCTCTCTGTCCATGGGATTTTTAAGGAAATAATCCTGGAGTGGGCTGCCATTTCCTCTTCCAGGAGATCTACCCAAGCCAGGGATTGCAGCTGTGTCTCACTGGATGCTTTACCCACTAAGCCATTGGGGAAGCTCTGGATACAGACAAATGCAGATATGGAAAGAAGTAAGAGTCACAAGTATGAGGTCTATTTTTGTGAGACTGTAGAGGTAGAAGAGAGATGACTCCTCATTCCAAATCTAAGGAGAACTTGTGGAAGAATTGACTTATCTAGGGTTTAGGGTGTAGCCAGGCAGA
>SJYA01003219.1:121111-165415 GCA_006410615.1 Neotragus moschatus
AAAAAAAAAAAAAAAAAAAAGCTTAATGACACAGCCTTTGCCCTTTAAAGAAAGTGGGAAAAAAGACACTTATCACATGTCTCCCACCTGTCCAAGTCTCCAATAAACATAGTCCTACTTCACTTAGTACTCATAGCAACTTTGTAAGGCAGATGTAATTATCCTTGTTTTACAAATTGTGAAACTGAGATTCTGAAGGTTGAAGCTTGTCTTTGGCCTCTGTCAATCCCTTATTACTTACCATGAACACTGACTCTCCTGCAAGTTTCTCCACTCTTACCTGAGAAGGCTAACCCTTCCCTCCTCTGTGCCAGAGTTGTATTTTGCACATGATTTTAATGTTATATCTCTGCATTTGAATTAATCTCTTTTCAGGTTTTGTTCCCCTTTGCTAGAGTAGAAGTCTCTAGATAGTCAGGATTGGGGTTTTCATCCCTATATTCTTTGTACCGACCACAGAAATGTTTCATTTTTGAAGTAAATGCCACATTAACTAGTTAGGCATGGAATCAGAATTTAAACTTAACATCTTTTTGATTCTGAAAGCTCATGTGTTTTTCATTATACCATGATGTCAAAACTTGAAGACAGACAGAAAGATTAACGCAGTTGTGTTATTAAGTCATACACTTAAGTAATACTATTATATCCCATTTACATACTTAATATAATTGTAGCAGGGTTAAGGAATAGATAGGCAATTCGTAGGTAATGCAAATTCAGAAAATGTGAAACCCAAGGAGCGTGTACAACTCAAATGATAAGTCTAAGAATGTTCGTTTTACTTTACCAATTTATTGTTAGTTTTATTATCATTATATAACGATGACATGATAGGCCCTGTGGGAGGTAGAAAGGCAAGGTGAGAAGAACAGGAAGCCTGCCCTTCCTAAGTTCGGATACCGTGCACATGCTGCAATGTATTTTGTTGTGAGTTATCTCTCTGAGCTGTACTTTTTGAACATCTAAATTGGTGCTAATTGTACCACTTAGGATCATTATAAAAATTAAAACGGAGAACGTATGCTGTTGGCCTAGTGCCTAACATAGATGAAGACAAATTAGTCGATGTTCCTTCTCAACTTAAAAGTAGATATGAATATGGATGTGAAGGAAGACTTAAATTGGAAGTTCCCAACGGGGGAGAGAGGGAGGTTTGTTTCTCCAGGGGACTTCTGGCAATTTCTGGAGATGTTTTTAGTTATTGCAACCGGAGATGTTCTACTGGTATCTGATGAACAGAAGCCAAGAATGTTGTTAAACATCCACTAATGCACAGTGAAGTCAGTCCCACAACAGAGAATTATCAAATTATCTGGCCCAAGATGTCATGGGATGTAAATGTGGATAGAGGCTGTGCTTTTCTTAGCAGTTCAGTCATGTCTGACTCTTTTGTGACCTCATGGACTATAGCTCATCAGGCTCCTCTCTGTCCATGGGATTTTTAAGGAAATAATCCTGGAGTGGGCTGCCATTTCCTCTTCCAGGAGATCTACCCAAGCCAGGGATTGCAGCTGTGTCTCACTGGATGCTTTACCCACTAAGCCATTGGGGAAGCTCTGGATACAGACAAATGCAGATATGGAAAGAAGTAAGAGTCACAAGTATGAGGTCTATTTTTGTGAGACTGTAGAGGTAGAAGAGAGATGACTCCTCATTCCAAATCTAAGGAGAACTTGTGGAAGAATTGACTTATCTAGGGTTTAGGGTGTAGCCAGGCAGAGAGAGAGAAAGAAAATGGGATTCTAGGAGGAGTTTTATCTATGGTAAAAATAGTGTTTGGGGGATTAGAGTCGACAAAAGGTTTTCCAATCATCTGATGAAATCTGAAAGAATAAGTGGAGAACTTAGCAGAATTGTATAGTAAGGATGATGGCATAGGAGTCAGTCTGTGTGCGGAAGGATTACAACTGAGGACCATTAGAGAAAAAGGACCAGGAGCATTGCCAGGGAGTGCGTAAAGAGACGTAAGGAGCATACATTGTTTTCCTTCACTTTTGAAAAAGGAAAGGGCATTTAAAATATCAAATGTCCCATGGCTACCAGGGAGGGGCTTATCTAGGCAATGGAAATAAAAGTGCAAGTAAAGCACAGTTCCTAAGTTCACAAGAGGAAACTTGAAAATTCTGGCAATGAAATGTACAGAGGGTGGGGCGAATTAAGAGAGTAGCACTGAAACATATACATTACCATATGCAAAACTGATTGTCAGTGGAAATTTGCTCTGTGTGGTAGGGAGTTCAAGCCTGGTGCTCCGTGACAAGCTAGAGTGGTGGGATGGGCTGGGAGGTGGGAAGGATGGGACATACGAATATCTGTGGCTGAGTCATGTTGATGTATGGTAGAAAACAACACAATGCTCTAACACAATCACCTTCCAATTAAAAATAAATAAAATTTTAAAACATACAGATTGAATACAGAGAAGGCAATGGCAACCCACTCCAGTTCTCTTGCCTGGAAAATCCCATGGACAGAGGAACCTGGTAGACTGAAGTCCATGGGGTCGCTGGATTCAGATACAAATGTGCAAATGCACTTTCACTTTTCACTTGCACGCATTGGAGAAGGAAATGGCAACCCACTCCAGTATTCTTGCCTGGAGAATCTCAGGGACAGAGGAGCCTGGTGGGCTGCCGTCTATGGGGTCGCACAGAGTCAGACACGACTGAAGTGACTTAGCAGCAGCAGCACCATAGATTGAATAAAAAACAAGTGGGAGATTAAGTATGAAAAATAATTCATCTCTGGTGTTAAAGAAAATTACAGTCTGATTAATTTGTAATTGCCACACTCAAAACTGGACTTTAGATGCTATTACTATACCCAAACTAGGTCACTGATTTGCTATGTTAACCTAGGTGAGGTCCTTAACCTCTTAGATTTTCATTTAGTTGTTTGTGAAATGTAATGGATCCTATGAGTAGAGCAATGCTATTACTTGATAATCAGTATGTATAAATACATGCATATACATAGAAGGAATCATTATTTTTCCTATATTCTAAATTTATAGTGGCATTTGTAAGTTATTTCAATGATATTTTACTTAGCTGTTTTTAATCCATGGCTAAAAAACCAATACCAAAAGTTAAACTAAAATGAGATTAATATGATTTTGATGTCCATATCTCATCATAATTAATGTATATAATTTAATAAGTAACAATTAGCTTTGTAGTACCTCAGAAACCAGGAGATAAAAGTCTAATCTTTGGCCTGAAGGAGATTATAATCTAAAATGGTAAAAGGGCTATCTCTCTGACAAACGTATAATTAGCATACCTACATGTAAGTAATAACACATTTCTGTTATATATGTAATACTATTATATATTTTATCTCATTTGCTAATTACAGTTATCCTGTGAGGTAGGATTTATGTTATTATTATTTTTATTCCCATTTTGTGGTTGAAGAAACAGGATCAAAGATTATCCTGGTTTCTGAGTAAGTGAAATTGAATAAGACAAGATTGTTGGTTCTAAAAGTTTCTAATCCATGAGGGAGGCAAAATTTCCAAGAACCAGGAAAAAAAAAAAAAAAAAAAACGTACTTTTGTTATTATCAACTTCACAAGGGTCGAAATATCCAGGTTTGTAATAATCAGTGTTAATTACTGGCACAATCATGACTGTGGAGAAGCTGAGTTCTGGAATTGCTGGTAGCTCTGTGACCTACTAGCTTTTGTGGCATGTAAACTTGAATATTCTGTAGGGTTTCATAAGTAGAACCAACAAATGATAAACATGAAAGAAAAAGACCCCAGAGATCATATAATTCATTTGTCTCCATTCTGAGGAGACTGACTGTCAGAAAGAGGTCACGTGATTTTTGTGGGCGTCGCTCTTGTGACTAGGCACATGGCAACACAAGGTAACCCCAGCGGAGCATACGCTTCAGGGGAGTGGCATTCTTTTCTCTCTGGCAACATCCTGAGCATTTATTTCCACATCTTCTCTGTGCTGGGAAAAGACCTACTCAAACAGCAAGGGCATCTTTGATTCATGAGTTTTATACCATGAGGCAGCAGGAAAAAATACCACTCGTGGCAAAACATAGCAGCCCCGTCATGAATGATTCTGATTCTTCAGGTATCCTTCCACAGTGTGGTTGGAAATAAGACGGGACCCTCTGGAATGTATCAGTTCAGTTCAGTACAGTCGCTCAGTCGTGTCTGACTCTTTGCGACTCTGGAATGTATAAAGCCTCTGATTTCTTGGATAACTTAAGGTATGATTATGGTGCAGGGAGTGGTCGTCTACCAGCGCTCCCCAACATCTTTGGCACTGGAGACCAGTTTCCTAAGGCAGTTTTCGGGGACTGGGCTGGAGAAGGGCGTGGGTCAGGCGGTAATGCCGGCAGTGGGAAGTCGCAGGTGAAGTTTCGCTTGCACACCTGCTACTCACCTCCTGCTGCATCCCCCTTCGGACAGGGACCTGTACCAGTTTGCAGCCTGGAAGTTAAGAACCCCTGCTCTAAGCCAAGGAGAACTGGAATAATTAACTTGAATAGCGAGAGTAAATGTTCAGTTCAGTTCAGTTCAATTGCTCAGTCATGTCCAACTCTTTCTGATCCCATGGACTGCAGCACGCCAGGCCTCCCTGTCCATCGCCAACTCCCAGAGTTCACTCAAACTCGTGTCAATTGAGTCGGTAATGCCATCCAGCCATCTCATCCTCTGTCGTCCCCTTCTCCTCCCGCCTTCAATCTTTCCCAACATCAGGGTCTTTTCAAATGAGTCACTTCTTCACATGAGGTAGCCAAATTATTGGAGTTTCAGCTTCAGCATCAATCCTTCCAATGAATATTAGGACTGATTTCCTTTAGGATGGACTGGTTGGATCTCCTTGCAGTCCAAGGGACTCTCAAGAGTCTTCTCCAACACCACAGTTCAAAAGCATCAATTCTTCCGCGCTCAGCTTTCTTCACAGTCCAACTCTCACGTCCATACATGATCACTGGAAAAACAATAGCTTTGACTAGACAGACCTTTGTTGGCAAAGTAATATCTTTGTTTTTTAATATGCTGTCTAGGTTGGTCATAACTTTTCTTTCAAGAAAGACTAAAGTAAATGTTAACTTATTTATATTCCAAGAAGATGAGAATGCAGTGTCAGTGGACAAAATAACAATAGTAACTACCATTTCCTGAACTTCTACTATGTTGCTAGGAGACTTCTAAGCAGTGTTTTACAGATTTTTCTCTTTTAACCCTCAGAATAGACACACAATGGAGGTATTTTTATCTTCATGATATAGATAAAGAAAGAGAGATTGAGGCAGGAAATGAATTCCCTTACACTCCAGCTAGTAAGTAGCATATTCTGAATTTTAACACTGTGGCTTCCCTGGTGGCCCAGACAGTAAAGAATCTGCCTGGAATGTGAGAGATCTGGGTTCGATCCCTAGGTCAAAACGATCCTCTGGAAAAGGAAATGGTCACCCACTCCAGTATTCTTGCCCAGAGAATCCATGGGCGGAGGAGCCTGGCAGGCGAAAATCCACGGAGTCACAAAGAGTCGGACACAACTGAGCAACTAACACACACACTGTTCTCCTGGACAATCTTGCGCATTCAGGCATCATTGCAGTTTCCTCCTACTTTCCTTTGCTGGATTTCTTGGTAGAGGAAGCTCCTGGCTGTAGTGGAGGCACAGACATGTGGTGGCTGGAGTGACTATTAGTCATTAGGTAAATTGAGTGAGAAGGAGAAAACGGTAGTATGCAAAAGCGACTGCAGCATAAGCAACCACAGACGTGACCGTAGTTTATCATCATTATTTTTGAAAAACTGTGTGATTCATATTAAGGGAGACTGACATTCACTGGGAACCCAGTATATTTTAAGGTATGTTCTTGGGTGGTTGTTTTACCTTCATTTGTAGATGAGAAAACTGAGACTGTGAAATTCCAAGAGGGTTGGCTAAGGTTACTCAGGGAACAGGGGTTCAAGCAAAAGTCCAGCTTCAAAGTCTTCACTGTTTTCTTAAACTGCATTACCTTCAGCAGAAAAAAAGAAAAAAGACAACATAGAAATGAAAAATACAAGTTAGTTGCATTTTGCTTGGATGGAAGAAAGAATTTTGGCCAGTTGGAATCATTTAATAATGATTTAATAATGAAAGGACCACCTTCAACACTCTGTGTCCTTGAAGACATTCAAGTTGAAACTGAGCGATTATATATGAAGGTAGTGCTATAGAAGCAATTCTTACCCTTGGTAAATTGTTGAGATAAAAAATTTTCCATTTCCTTCCATGTCATAAGGCTATTCTAGGAACCTATGGCTAATTTGGATGAGTGATAATACCAAGCAGTTTCCAAAGAGAATCACATTGCCATTTCTGTTATTAAGAGGATTGATACATTTGGAATGAAGTGTCATTGATGTTGGGTAGTTGTAATTATTCAGAACTGTATGCATGCTGGTTTTGCACATCTTATACTATAAGTAGGGCAAACAGATAAGGGCAATATACTTCAAAGGACAGATTGGTCAGGGATTTCTTCTATCTGCTGGTCTTATCAGTGGTTGCAAAACTATAAACAGGACCAGTCTAAAGTCAGACATAGAGAAAGACATAGAGATGGTATGTCAAAGTATATTACATGGAGCAATATGAGGTTTGGAAGGAGACTGAAATCTGGAGTCAAATCAAAATAAGGAGATGTCCGATAACACAGAATCCAGGCTGTGATCAGAAATCAGAATGGATGTGAATTGATGAGTACAACTCAATCGAAAAAAAATGCATTGACTGCATCTGATGTGCATATTAGGTGCTTGGGAAATATGGAGATTACAAAGATAAATTTCAGATGAATTTGTCCTCAAAGAACTAGTAATCTAGAGGAAAGATACCCAAATAAAGTAGTTTAAATAGATTGCAATAAAAATAATAGCATACTACTATATGTAGTCTGTTAACAGTGTGCTTTTTCATTCAACATTATGTTGCTAAAATTTATCCTTGGTGTTATGTGTAGAGTTTACTTATTTTCACTATTAAGTCATTATATATCACATCATTATGTTGCATGTTAAAATATCCAAATTCATGCAAAGTAAATGGTTCATTGTTAAAGAATAGAAGCACACATATTGATAGTAATAAAATGTGGATGACTATAAACACAATTTCAGGCTAGTGATACCTCTGGGATAAAATTAAAAACTAGTCCAAGGATGAAACACATAGATTGATGTAATAATAGCAGTAATGTTCTAGTAATTAAGTATAGTTGTGGGCTCATGGGTATTTATCATAATGCTTCAAATATACACATTTATATATATATACACACATTCACATATTCATACAGACATATATATCCATAGATTTGATGCATTATTTATATTTGTGATTTATAAAAGGCACTTTAAATTTTAAAATGTTTAAATCTATAGTCTAGTCTAGAGACATACACACATGGAATGCAATGGCCCAAGAAAAGAAAGTGGAATCACTCATCTTGGCTGGGTGGATAACAGATGGAATTTTTTAGAAGGAAGACATAGAGTACGCTGTATCTCAGGCAAGTGGTTTTCTGAAAAATGCATAAATGTTTGCCTCATTCAGAAAGAAAGGGCATGGCAGGCAGAAGAAAAGCTTTGCCTGCCCTGGAGTCTCTTATCATATTTACTATTCTCTATATCCCTAACCACACAATATGTGTATGTAACAATATATAAATGTTAAATAAATGAACACATTCAGGATAGACTGGGGTATGTAAAGGTGGGTACATATGTGGAACTTGTAGGGAAAAAAAAGAGAAGCAGAAAGGAGCTGTCTCAGAAGATTTGATGGGCATGCAAAGGATTTTAGGAACATAGTAAGGTATTTAAGTAGAGGAATCATAAATTTTGATTTGAATGGTAGATTAAATGAGGCTCCAGTGAGACAGATTGCTTAAAGGTGGAGTGTGAAAACCTTTGTAGGAAACAGGAAGGACCTTTAGGAGATGGTAATCTAGTCCCATCTGGAAATGATAGAGGTGGGAAGACAACCATGGGGATGGCTGGTACTGGAGTTGGTTGATTTCCTTCTCCAGGGGATCTTCCCAACCCAGGAATGAAACCTGGCACCCCCTGCATCTCCTGATTTGGCATGTAAGTCCTCTGCCATTTGATCCACATATCTTGGCCCAATTTTTTAACAAAGATTATGTTTTTCTTTCTTTCAGTTTCTTGGATTCTAGCTTGACTAGATACACAGTAGTCGTTTGGGTAATATATTTTAGAAGGATTTATAAAAATATAAATAATTTTCTGGGGGTGACAAAGTGTGTTTGATGGTTTTAGGGCTGAAATTCAGAGTCAGTTTGCTCTTTGCATATGGCATAAAGTAGTAGTCCTCCTTTTCATACTCATTTGAAAAGACCCTGATGCTGGGAAAGATTGAAAGCAGGGGACGACAGAGGAAGAGATGATTGGGTGGCATCACTGACTTGATGGACATGAGTTTGAGCAAGCTCCAGAAGTTAGTGATGGGTAGGGAAGCCTGGCTTGCTGCTGCTCATGGGGTTGCAAAGAGTTGGACACAGCTGAGCAACTGATCAGAACAGTCCCCCAAAATAACTCTGAAGGCATGAACTGAACTTCTCTGCTCTCTCTTTTTCACCTTTGGCACAATACCAGTGCACGTTTATTCATTTGTGCCATAAATATTTGACACCTGTTCTGGTGGGTGCTCTGGGGGGCTGCCCTTTTCTTCCCATCGTGATAGAGGCACACAGCCCCCCAAGTGTTGGGAATGGTGGCAGCTGATGGCTCTCAACTGACTCCTTCTCTGGAAACTGCCTGTAGCTGAAGAAAGTGGCTTTGCTCAGCTCACATCCATTCCCAGGGAAGAGCTTACCTTACTGACTGCCCAGTGAGTTAGTTAAATCCATTCATTTCTCTCAAAGTGGGACAACTCTGAAGGAGCATTCTAATTCCAGAATCCACAGTGCAGTGGAAGGAGGCCTTTAGTACAACTGCATAATTTCACTCCATTCTCAGCTCTATACGACTTTGCTTGCCTCTAGGTATTGATCACTTATAAATTTCCTGTACATAACTCTTATCTCAGAGTGTGCTTCTCACGTAGCTCAAACCAAGTTTCCTGTCAAGTGCCTGGCGTAGGGGATGTCATAATTTTATAGATACTGAATAGATACAATGTAAAAGTTAAAGCAAAGGTGATATTTAAGAGTGTCTGAGGGTATTTGACCACTGTTTGAATGGTAGATTGGTGCCCTAGAAAAGCGGTAACACCCAAGAAGTTGCATGATGACATAAAAATCTTTTGAAACCACTGGAGTGGTACAGTGTTAACTCTTAAACAACAAAGATGTGATGTGGAGCCTGGCAACATTTTCAGTCCACAGATATGAGTGAGGTCTTAGTTATCACGCTATGGAGGATTTACTGTGCCTCGAAGCTTTAATCTTAGAGAACATTGATTTACTCTTCAAAAAATGTACGGGTTCTGCTGACATCCAGGCTGAGGGGAGTTTAAATTTGTATGAAGACATTTTGTCTTTCCCGCTCATATACAAGGCAATAAAGGAAGGGAATATATTAAAGGATGGCCAAGTTTCAGGTTTGCAAAGTGTAAAGGTCACTTGTTTTCATATAACAGGCCACAAAGCAAAATTAAATAGAGAATCCCATTTTCTGGCCAAACTGTATGGGCTTTGGTAGCCTAAACCAAGGGGCAACTTTCTTTCACAGATAAGTCAGTTGAAACTTAAATGACAACACAAATCAGATGCTGATTAAAAATTAAAAAATAAATGCAATATTTGAAACTGCCCTGCACCAGCAACATATACACATCCACTGACATTTGGAAATAACAAAAATGAAGAGTTTTCCTAGTTTCTCTTTTGTTCATGATTTAAAATGTCAAAGGAGTAAATGAAGCTTAGCTCTTAACAATGGGGACTGTTATATAGCTGAATATAAAGGATGCTATTTTTTGGCATAAATGAAAAACAAAAACAATGCAAAATATATGAAAGTGTATACTTTATTAAAGACAGACTTGGATTACTACTCCCCATATCCATTAACTAGATGAATGTACTTGGTTAAATTGCTCAAGTTTAATCTCAGTAAAATGGGAATCTCAGTTCAGTCACTAAGTGGTGTCTGACTCTTTCCTCCCTCATGGACTGCAGCACGGCAGGCTTCCCTGTCCATCACCAAATCCTGGAGTTCATTCAGACTCATGTCCATCTAGTTGGTGATGCTATCCATCCATCATCCTCTTCTCCTCAATCTTTCCCAGCATCAGGATCTTTTCCAATGAGCCAGTTCTTCCCATCAGGTGGCCAAAGTATTGGACTTTCAGTTTCAGCATCAGTCCTTCCAATGACTATTAGGACTGATTTCCTTTAGGATTGACTGATTTTATCTCCTTGAAGCCCAAGGGACTCTCAAGAGTCTTCTTCATCACCACAGTTCAAAAGCATCAGTTCTTCAGCACTTAGCTTTCTTTATGGTCCAACTCTTACATCCATACATAACTACTGGAAAAAGCTTTGTCTAGACAGACATTCGTCAGCAAAGTAATATCTCTGTTTTTCAATACACTATCAAGGTTTGTCATAAGTTTTTCTTCCAAGGAGCATGTGTCTTTTAATTTCATTGCTGCAGTCACCATCTGCAGTGATTTTGGAGCCCAAGAAAATAAAATCTGTCACTGTTTCCATTGTTTCCCCATCTATTTGCAATGAAGTGATGGGACCAGATGCCATGATCTTAGTTTTCTGAATGTTGAGTTTTAAGCCAGCTTTTTCATGCTCCTCTTTCACTTTTATCAAGAGGCTGTTTAGTTCCTCTTCAATTTTTGCCATAAGCATGGTGTCATTATTAATATTTCTCCCAGCATTCTTGATTCCATCTTGTGCTTCATCTACCCTGGCATTTTGCGTGATGGACTCTGCATGTAAGTTAAATAAGCAGGGTGACAATATACAGCCTTAACATACTCCTTTCCCAATTTGGAACTAGTCTGTTGTTCCATGTCCAGTTCTAATTGTTGCTTCTTGAGCCACATACAGATTTCTCAAATGGGAATAGCAAACCATTTTTTGCTGGATTGTATGATAATCACATAAGTGAATATTTGTAAAGTTTCAACATTTGTAAAATATTTATAAAATTGTAGATAGGAGAAGGGCACATAGCAGGTTTTCAAGTGTAGTTATCTTGAGCAGGCTCTTAATGTACTTTTAAGTATATGTATAGAATAAATTCAAGATCAGTTACACAATAAGAATTTGCTGGAAAATTTCTTAAATCATGAACTCTAGGGAAAGACCTGAGGCTTCTATTTTTTAACTAGTGTTTAAACTTTTGCCACCATTAGAGTTTGAACATTTTAATTTACATCCTTGGTCCTTATGAAAGTAGGGCTATGCTGGGAAAAGAGTAATACAGTATGAAATGAAGAGCCCTAGTGGGGTAGTAATGAATCCTGAGTGGTTATCCTCATTCTGTCTTCAGCTGGCTTTGAGATTTTGAGGACATTATTGTATCTCCTCACCTGTAAAACAGAAATACTAATTTGATTTTTGTTTTCAATACTCTAAATTCAATACACATTGATCCTCAAAGTGGATATTTTTATTGATTTTCTCTGGGAACCTAGAAACAGGCACACATCAATTCCTTTCTGTATGTAAAAGTCCAGGGAGACTGGGAAGAGACACTGGGAAAAAAACAAACAAAACCTCCAGGCACTTAAAGTGCAATAAGTACTTAATTATACAGGGAGAAATACCCCATGTTTCAAGGCTATCAGGGAAGAGTTCTTTTTAAACATAGAGGACAGAAGAGAATAGATGTCTACAGATACTCAAAGACCTAGAAATGAGAGTGAATATAACATATGCTTGAAGCTAAAATTAGTTTAGCTTTATTAGAAAAGATTGTACCAAAAGTCGGAGAAGGCAATGGCACCCCACTCTAGTATTCTTGCCTGGAAAATCCCACGTATGGAGGAGCCTGGTAGGTTGCAGTCCATGGGGTCGCTAAGAGTTGGACATGACTGAGTGATTTCACTTTCACTTTTCACTTTTCACTTTCATGCATTGGAGAAGGAAATGGGAACCCACTCCAGTGTTCTTGCCTGGAAAATCCCATGGATGGAGGAACCTGGTAGGCTGTAGTCCATGGGGTCGCTAAGAGTCAGACACGACTGAGTGACTTCACCTTCACTTTTCACTTTCATGCACTGGAGAAGGAAATGGCAACCCACTCCAGTGTTCTTGCCTGGAGAATCCCAGGGATGGGGGAGCCTGGTGGGCTGCCGTCTCTGGGGTCGCACAGAGTCAAACATGACTGAAATGACTTAGCAGCAGTACCAAAAGTAGAAAAGGAAATGTATGTTGAGAAGTAAGTACTGATGAAATAGCACATGTTCTCATTCATCTTTGCTCTCATGATATTTTAAGTCAGAAATGATTATAATACCTAGAGATATCATACTAAATGCAATAAGTCAGACAAAGACAAATATGATATCACTGACGTGTGGAATCTGAAAAAATGATACAAATAAACTGATTTATGAAACAGAAATAGAATCACATAGGAAGCAACATGCTGATTACCAAAGAGGAAAGGAGAGGAGGCATAAATCAGGAGTTTGGGATTAGCAGATACACACTGCTATATGTAAAATAGAAACCACCAAGAACCTACTGTATAGCACAGGGAATTATATCCAATATGCTGTGATAACCTAGAATGGAAAAGAATCTGGAAACAGAAATATAACTGAATAATTTGTAAATCAAATATACTTCAATAAAAAGTAAATAATAATAATAATTAAAACATTTTTAAAGTAGTAAGTATTAGATCTTCAAATACATGTGATAAATAAAGGTGTTATTGCATCTTCTTTCTTACTGTGAATTAAAACTCAGAGCAAGTTTTAATAAAGGATTAGTGTTGAATCTAGAAATCATTTGAGAGATTAAGTAGACGTTGAAAACTACAATACCTTGAAAGAAAAGAGCTGTAATAAGAGAGATCTGTGAGGTGGCACTCCTTCCTTGATTCATTAAACATATACTTATTGATCAGCGTGTCACATACCAATTACTGCTCTAACTCCTGGGACTATGACAGTGAGTAAGACTTTAAAGTTCCTTTTGTCCGTGGAGTTGTCATAAACTATGCATCCTTTTAAAATTCATTTATTGTTAACTGGAGAATAATTGCTTTACAATATCACATTTGCTTCCGCCATACATCAACACGAATCAGTCCCCTCCCTCTTAAATCTCCTTCCTGCCTCCTGCCCCATCCCACCCCTCTGGGTTGTCACAGAGCACTGGGTTTGAGCTCCCTACATCATAAAGCAAATCTCCATTGGCAATCCTACTTTGCATATGATAATGTACACATTTCAATCCTACCCTTTCTATTTGTCCCCTACTGTGTCCACAAGTCTGTTTTCTGTGTCTGTGTCTCCACTGCTGCTCTGTAAATAGGTTCATCTGTACCATCTTTCTACATTCCATATATATGTGTTAATATATGATATTTGTTTTCCTCTTTCTGACTTACTTCTCTGCATAATAAGTGAATGAACTGTACATCTTACATATGGAGCTTTTCACATGCTGCTCATGGAAAGCAGTTTGCTGCAGAGTTATTTCAGGATGGGCTGATCCCTGCAAGATAGAATGCATCTCTGCAAAATGGAAATCCCCCCTATTTTTCAATCAGTGCCAAGCAGTCTGTTATTTATGACTATGCGAAGGATAATTAGATATCCTGGTTGCACTCAGACTGTATGACAGCATTGTCATTAGTTTGCTATGTTCACAGGAAAAATAAAGCTCCTTCAACATATGTTCATGCTGACATGGCATTAGTATTATATTTAGAAAGTTTACCTGTTCACTCAAGTTATAGAAATGTGTGGCAAATAATTTTTAATAATAGGATCTTTTTTTTTCCCCTTTGGCCACTATGCAAAGAACATTTGTAGGTTTAAATGAAAAGATCTCATAAGATGAAGAAAGTGCGAGATTTGGGTTGCAATGCTACAGAATAAGTTTATTTTAATTGCAATCTCAGCAAGTATGATGGATAGCACCAAGGAAGAAATTCAAGTCTTAAGATAATTGAGCCAGGTCCAAGTTTTAAAGATCAAGAGACCTGATATGCAGGGAGGAATCTTGAGCTGAGAACTAAGGTGTTGTTCTCATTCCAGTATTGAGACTAACTTGGGCTGTTTCGTAAGAAAGTGACTCAGGGCAGTACTGGCCTCCAATAGAAGAACATCTATATGCTGGATCATATATTAGAAAAACTTTCAAGTGAAATTACTCTGTTCAGGTCCTGTAGAGTAGAACTGACAACCATTAGGATTATGACCATAGCGAGAGAAATATATGCTCACTACTACAAGTATTATTACCTCTACTGTTACTGCCATACTGTTAATAGTTAAAATTTATTACTTTATTACTATGGTAAAGATTATGTAGGTTTATATCTGCCTGATATTATTAAAGATAGGATTCTAGAATGTAGAATCTCATTCTTCAGTTCAGTTCAGTTCAGTTCCGTCACTCAGTCATGTCTGACTCCTTGCGACCCCATGGACTGCAGCACGCCAGGCCTCCCTGTCCATCGCCATCTCTCGGAGCTTACTCAAACTCATGTCCATTGAATCGGTGATGCCACCCAACAATCTCATCCTCTGCCGTCCCCTTCTCCTCCTGCCTTCAATCTTTCCCAGCATCAGGGTCTTTTCCAATGAGTCAGTTCTTCCCATCAGGTGGCCAAAGTACTGGAGTTTCAGCTTCAGGATCAGTCCTTCCAGTGAATATTCAGGGCTGATTTCCTTTAGGATGGACTGGTTGGATCTCTTTGCAGTCCAAGCGACTCTCAAGAACTACTCACAGATCAAAAGCATCAATTCTTCAGTGCTCAGCTTTCTTTATAGTCCAATTCTCACACCTATACTGGAAAAGCCATAACTTTAACTAGACGGACCTTTGTTGGGAAAGTAATGAGAATCTCATTCTTTGAAATTCTTAATCCTACAAGGAAAATTCAGTTGAGTTTTAAAGATTATTCCTTAATACAAAACATAAGTAGCAACTGCGAGTTATCACAATATTATCCTTTTGAATAATATTGAAGGCTTAAGATTGTTTCATTACTCTTTGTTAATTACAATCCAATTAACTCTTTGTTAATGACTTTTTGTCTGTTTCTTTAGAAATTTTAAGAGAAGAGAACAGACAGTGGAAAATCTAACTATATTCAACTTCAAATATCAAGTTTGAGTTTTGGCTAATAAAATGAAAACACTTATTTTTATTATTTTCCCCCATCATCTTTCTTTTAGTAGAGGTTAAGTATGATATATTTTGCAATTAGAAGAGATTTCCTCCTCCATTGCTGAGGGCAACCCAGAGCTTCTGATGAATGACACCATTACTAGCCATTTGAATCCAAACAAGATAAATCATGATGCACACTTGCTAACAAGCTGAAGTGAGGAGATCAAGGTAACAGTAAACAGCCACCAGGAGCATATTACTTCTGGAGCAAGGCTATACTAGTCAATATATCCGCAATACTTTGTTTGATGTACATTTTTTTCTCCTAAATCAATTTTTTAAAATATATATTTTATTGAAGCATAGTTGATTTACAGGGTTACAGATACACAGAAAGATGATTCAATTATACAAATACAAATACATTATTTTTGAAATTGTTCTCCACCATATATTATTACGGGATATTGACTATAGCTCCCTATGCTATACAGTAAAGCTTTGCTGCTTGCTGCTTATCTATTGTTTAAGTAGAAATCTAGCATTCTAGTCATACTAAGTCAAACAAGTATAATCAAAATATAATTTTTTAGTTAGGCAGAAATTCACGTTTTCCAAAATATACATTTTATACATATTTATAAATATATGTATACAAAGGCTTTTCTACTATACTTGATAAAGGCCTGAGAAAGAACATCAAAAAAAGAAAGAAAGAAAACTGAAAGAAGAGGTGGGGAAATTGGAGAACATAAATGGGATGGGAGCACTGACTATGAAATAGAAAAATTGAAACAAACTAGATAAAACTAAAAGGCCATCAAATAGTCCAGTTGTTTTTAAACATGACTGCTCATTAGAAACATATCTGGAGGTCTGGAGGAAAAAAGCAAGACCTGAACATATGTATTCTTCAGAAAATCTTCAAGATAATTCTGATATGCATCTGGATTTTAAAAAGTGATTTCAGGTTTTTCTGTTAGATTCTATTTTTGGTGATATAAAGCTCTATTATTTTTCTGTTGACCAATTGTGATATTAATTGACCAATGGTATTAATTGAGTAGTAGTTACATAATCAGAATAGTAAAAGATATTTATCAGTTTTCACAATCAATAACCAGGCAAAAAATAAAAGAGAATTAAAATTGCAAGCCATAATGGGAAAATGATTAACCTAACAATATAAAATAATTGGAAGGGTGGTGAAGCAGAGGGATGTAGTAAACGCAGAGGAATACATGTACATGTTTTTATCCATCCAGCCAGTCTTGGTGCACTTAATCCTTTTATATTTAAGGGAATTATTGATATGTATGATCCTATTAGCTCTTTNAAGTGCAACAAAACTGGGAAGAAAGTAGTTATTTGCAAATGTTGAAACCTTCATTGTTTAAGACTGCCCCACCCTTTCTCTGTCTTGATGGAGAGTTAACAAAAATAGGAAGCACCATATTGAGCTATAGGAAGTCTACAAGCATGGGATAATTCACAGTTATGTGTGTGTCTATACATCACATAGGTTGCAGAAAGCTCGGCTTCTCCGTGGGCTTCCCTGGTGGCTCACATATTAACGAATCTGCATGCAGTGCAGGAGACCTGGGTTTAGTCCCTGNTGCCCCACCCTTTCTCTGTCTTGATGGAGAGTTAACAAAAATAGGAAGCACCATATTGAGCTATAGGAAGTCTACAAGCATGGGATAATTCACAGTTATGTGTGTGTCTATACATCACATAGGTTGCAGAAAGCTCGGCTTCTCCGTGGGCTTCCCTGGTGGCTCACATATTAACGAATCTGCATGCAGTGCAGGAGACCTGGGTTTAGTCCCTGAGTCAAGAAGATCCTCTGGAGAAAGAAATGGCAACCCACTCCAGTATTCTTGCCTGAAATGAGGAACCTGGCAGGCTACAGTCCGTGGGGTCGAAAAGACTTGGACACAACTAAATGACTAACACTTTCACTTTTCAGCTTCTCTATATGCTGAACCAAATCTCAGTGACAAAGTTTTGAATGAAGTAGAAAAGGATAGCCATATTAACTATACTTTGACAGGCCAAGAGGGACACAGCAGACTCCTGCCTGAAAAAATTATGTGTCGCAACCTGGAAGAATTTGATGAGGGTTTTTATAACAATGGTCTAAAGGTGGGGTGCCTGACAAGATTAGGGTGTGTGTAAGAGAGCCCTTAATCTTAAATCAGGTGGTCAATCTTCTAATCTTGAAGGGCTTCTCTTTTCCCTTTCATCTTTATCCAGGTGGGTTCTTGGCTACTCCTCCCCCAAAGGTCATTCAGGCTGGAAAGTGAGTCGGTCAGTTGTGTCCTAGTCTTTGCAGCCCCATGGACTATATAGTCCATAGAATTCTCTAGGGCAGAATACTGGAGTGGGTAGCCATTCCCTTCTCCAGGGAATCTTCCCAACCCAGGGATCAAACCCAGGTCTCCTGCATTGCAGGCAGATTCTTTACCAGATTTCCTGGGCCACCAGGGAAGCCCAAGAATACTGGAGTGGGTAGCCTATCACTTCTCCAGTGGGGGTCTCCTGCATTGCAGGTGGATTCTTTACCAGCTGAGCTACTAGGGAAGCCCATGGAGGCTGGTGTCTTGCCTGAAATAAATGGGAACTAAAGGACCTCCATGCCCCAGAACCCCACAAGCCCTCACTCAGTTTCACAAATAACCAATAAATCCAGAGCAAGCCCCATAGAGATAAAGGGATCTAGCCTATTCCAACCTCATGTCATTGAGGAGGAAAACTCCCTCTAACTTAGGTTATTTACTTGCATTGTGTCCTGAGGGCAGGAGCTCTGCCAGATCACAGCATCCTGATCCATTGCTAACATTAATCTGCAGGAGACAGATTGTTCTGTGGTGATAACAGGGAAGATAAGGAGTAGTGTGTGAATAAACCACCTGCTTGTAACTAAACTTTTCTCCTTCATCTAACCTTTGCTCTTCTTCTTTCTTAATAAGTGGTAAGTTAAATTCCCTAAGGTAAGTTGGACTCCACAAATTCCATGAAGTGCTTGCTTCCTGTAAGTAAATAAACTCCTGGCAACACTGTGGGTTTCCCAGGTGGTGCTAGTGGTAAAGAATCTACCTGCCCATGCAGGAGGCACAAGAGATGCAGGTTTGATCCCTGGTTTGGGAAAATTGCCTGAAGTAGGAAATGGCAACGCATTCCAGTATCTTTGCCTGGAGTATCCCATGGACAGAGGAGCCTGGAGACCAAAGTCCATGGGGTCACAAAGAGTCAGATACAACTGAGCACACACACACACACACACACACACACACACACATACACACCATAGTGGGTGCTGGCATTACCTTCCATGGAGTATGCACATCTAAAATAAATTCAGAGGTGTTGAAACATACTAAGAGAAAAGGTAAATCCTACAACCCAGGGCTATAGTATCTCAATCCAGCCATTTATTTCTTCTATGACTGTGAGAAAATCATCTTTTATTTGTCACCCTAGGAACTTCTATTAAATGGGAGTAATATACTCAGTCCTAAAGGGTTGTTACAAGGCTTCATAAACTAAAAGCATGTAAAGGCCACCTAGTGCAGTGCTTAGAAAACAAATTGTTTCCAACAAGTGGGAGAGAGTTGTTATGCCAACAACAAATGGGCTTTCTCATATGGTGCCAATGGAAGGAGAGTATTTTGTTTTGGAAAACGTTTTTTCAGTGATTTTCAGGAGCCTGAAAGGCATCATCTTTGTCCTGGTAATTCAGCTTCTGGGAGTATAACCTTACAAAAATCTCATAGTATCACTTCTTATCGAAAATGCTTCAGGAGCTTCACATAGCCCTCAGGGTGAAGGTCAGTATCTCAAACAAAATCTTCAGCTTGTCCTCTGTGATCTTGTGCTTGTTAACTCCTTAGCCCCATCACTCGCTCACCTTGAATTCTAGGTTCCAGACATAATAAATGTCTTTCAGATCCCCAAAGGAGCTGTTCACACACTATTCTCTATCTCTAAATTAGACTTTTCCTTCTCTGTTTATGTTCTTCTCTTTTGTTTTAAATGAAGTATGTTGATTAACAATGTGTCAGTTTCAAGTGTACAGCAAAGTTATTTTTATGTTCTTTTTCAGATTCTTTTCCATTATAGGCTATAGATATTGAATATAATTCTCTGCGCTATATGGTAGTTTCTTGTTGGTTATCTGTTTTATATATAGCAGTGTATACATGTTAATCCCAAACTACTAATTTATTCCTCCCTTTCCCCAACCCTGTTGCTTGCTATTCCATATATTCTTCTTATCCTTCAATGCCATTTACTCCAGGAAGCCTTATCATTCACTTCCCTTCTGAGTTAGTTACCTCTCCTTGCACTCCTAAAGAATTCTCTGCATTTCCACCCTGACACTGTTACATTAGAGTCTGTTCAGCAGTTGATATTTACCGCAAGATATAAGCTCTGTGTAACATGACTTGTGCTTCTCATTCTGTTTCCAATGCCTAATATAACCCTGTTTATGATAGATTTTCCATATTTGTTGAAGGAATGCAGGACATAAATCCAGAATAAAGGGAAATAAAGTTCTGGATGCTAAGACACTCTTTACTGTGTGAAATAAAAGAGTAAAAAATGAGAAGAAAATACCAACATATTTTCCGAATGGAAGATCTCTGGAAAATGGAATGGCTGCCCACTTCTGTATTCTTACCTGAAGAATCTCATGGACAGAGGAGCCTGGCGGACTACAGCCCACGGGGTCTCAAAGAATTGGACATGACTGAGCAACTGACGCTTTCACTAAACAGTGATTTCTCACATTATTGAGTATAAAGCCAGTGTACTTTATGTAAAAAGAGTTTGCAACAGCAACTGAAAATGCCATTGTTTATTATAAAGTTAAACAAAAGCAAGATACAGGCTCATGCATTCAATTATCCCAACTATAAAAGAAAGAATTATTCTCAAATATTAACAGATCTTGCCTCTGAGTAGCAAAATTTTGAAATATTTTTTTGTTAATATTTTTGACATTTTCCAGGTGTTTTGAATGAATATGCAATTGTAGGTTTTGTTTTGGTAATTGTTGTTTTATAAATACATTTTAACTTTTTTTTTTTTTTAAAGCAATAAAGGCTATTGAATACTCGGCATTAGGAAAGTTTCCTGGGGTCCTGAGGCTGATGGGCGAGGAACTTAAGTCGTGAGCTGGCAGTAAATGCTGGGCAACAGCCACACGGATTAGTGTTTTTATTTATAAAGCTGCAATTTCCCTGAGCAAGACGGGCGCATCCTGTGCTGATTTATACCCCTTGTCAAGAGAAGCCAAAGCACGATAATTCTCTGATGCTAAGCTTTCCTGTGGGATGATGTTCAGTCACTTCACGCCCCAAATACTTGATCAATTATATAGTTCCTATTGACAACCTAGGACACATTTAAAACGAATGTCATTCATGCAGAAAAACTCCACAAATCCAGTGATAGATACACTTTCTTTCCAAGTTCACAATAGCCTTCCCTCTTTGGCTTTGAATCAAGATGCTTTCTGAGTGAATAAAGGATCTGGAAGATCTCTGAGAGCTCTGAGTCCCAAGAAGGACCAAGATCTTGCAGGCTGTTTGCCCCCTGTGATCATGGGCAGAATATATATTGTCTCCCAGCCTCAAACTGTTCAATTGTGAAATGAGAATAAATCATTAATTTATACATTATGTAACAGCTTGTTATTTAACCCAGGTGTGAAATGGCTATTATAACACTTTTTAAACTGAATTATTACACCAGTGATCTACTTTTTGAGAGAGACTATCTTTCTCTGTATCTGGCTCTTAAACAAAACTAATCCTAAAGACTTGGAAAACAAGACATCAGTTTTCTGCTTTGTTTCTAGAGTGCGTAACACCAGTGTGTGATGCATGGATAGTCTTTTTTAAATGCCTATTAAATTGACTCTACTTTGCCGTCAATCAGTCCACACGGCACAATCACCAAATGGTTAAGTCCCAGGATAAGCTGGTCATTGTACTGATTCCAAGGCGAGTTAGGATATGTTCTGGATCTCTCAGCCTAGAGACTGTGGATGAAATCTACACCGAAGAAATGAATACATTTGGGGTTGTGTTACATGCAGCATTACAAGGACATTTAAAATACGTTAGACTTGCCTGGAGGGAATCAGACCACGCTTTCCTTTCCTATGGAGATAATTTTTAAATTGAATCCTTAAATGTTCCCTCATAGCTCTGTCATTAAAGAATCTGCCTGCAATGCAGTAGACCCAGGTTTGATCCCTGAGTTGGGAAGATCCCCTGGAGAAGGAAATGACAACCCATTCCAGTATTCTTGCCTGGAGAATCCCATGGGCAGAGGATCCTGGCAGGTTACAGTCCATGGTGTCACAAGAGCCGGACACAGCTTAGTGACTAAAACCACAAAGATGAAAAGGAATTCCCCAGAGAAGTTAAGTGTGGGAATCACTCTGGAGGCTGAAGAAATGGTACTCAGAGTCCTGTTATGGAATTTATCATTAGTGTTCTAGAAGGAATCAACTAGACCAAGAGTTGATCACCCACAGAGACTGCATCCTCCTTGTCTTTGTGTTTCTAGTATATGTGTGTGGTGTAGGGGACAGTGGGCACAACACAGCACAAGTTTCATGACGATGTGTTGAATGTGTCAGCAGGCTCAGCCTTGCAATGGTTAGTTGAGGTGTTCTGCAAGTTCACCTGGAGAGAAGGACAGGGGTATGGTTCTGAGGCAACAGAATGAGTAGCAACACCAAACCACACTATTCCTGATGTACCCCACTTTTGACTCAGATGTGGACTTTTGCTTGTGAGACAACCTGACAGTGTATTACTATTTACAATAATGGCATACAGATTCACAGAGACCTGAAATCAAGTCCTGATTCTGAATGCTTTTGTACTTTGGGCAAATTATTTCACCTCCCTCAATTTCTTCAATTTCCCCCTTTGACAAATGGAGGTAATGATATCTTTTGGAAAGAATTTTTGTGAGCTTTAGATAAGATAATGTATATAAACTGCTCCATGTAGTTAGTTGGCAGAAAAATTGTAGCAGTTGGTTATCATCAGGATAGAATTCTTCATGGGGGAAAAAAAAAAAAAGAACAATAGCCTGGAAAGGGCTGAGAATGAATTTGCAGTGACCCATCATGGTAAGGAGGCTAACTCACATTAGACAGCAGTGAGAGAAAAAAGTCAGGCGATCTCAGCTTACAGTGGGCCATAAAACTCAGAGGTGGAACTTGGTACAGAAGGACTTCTACTATTCTATTATACGAAGTCTATGATCTGGGGAATGTCCTGTCATTAGAAGATATTGGATGTCACCTCGATACTAGGGGTACAGGTTAGTGGTGCATTCTACTGTGCTACTAGTAATTCTCCATAATGAATTGTTTTAGAACAAGCCTCAACTTTGGAGCCAGAAGATAGGAGCAGGTCTTTGTCTAAATCTCTCTCCATGAGAAAGTGACCTAACCTTTTGGAATCTTACTTTTCTCATTCATTAAATGAGGTTAACAATATCTACTGTGCAAGACTATTGTCAGGATATAGTAAGGTGATACAGAGGGCAAGCATGCTAAGTTGTGTCTGACTCTTTGCGGCCCCATGGACTGTAGCCCACCAAACTCTTCTATCCCTGGGATTTCCCAGGCAAGAATACTGGAGGGGGCTGTCATTTCCTCCTCCAGAGGATCTTCCTAACCCAGGGATCAAATCCGTATCTCCTGCCCTGGCAGGCAGATCCTTCACCACTGAGCCACCTGGGAAGCCCCTAATAGAGAGGAGGACCCTAGTAAAATTATTGACATGAAAGAGTCTCTCTAAATATCATTCCACTAATAAATATGATTCCATCCACTGATATAATGCACATTTGATATAATATGCATATAATTTCAAAATATGAGGTCTTAGGAGGAGAGCCAAAGTAAATGTTCCTTTATGCTGAAAATAAAAACAGGTCCTTATTACACATAGCAGGCAGAAAACGATGGTTCTAATGAGGAAAAAGAGAGGCTGGCAACTTGTGTCCTATAGGTAATTGTCTGGAGAGAAAGGAAAGGCCGTTTATAAGAATTTAGATGGAAGTAATAGCAGATATTCTTAGTGTCATCTTACCTTGACAGGACTGGGGATGACCTAGATTTTGAACTCAGATATATCATCTGACCCCCAGACATCTACCAGAAAACCACAGAGCTTCCCTCATGTTCTCTAAGAACAAAAACATGTCTTGCTGCTGCTGCTGCTGCTAAGTCGCTTCAGTCGTGTCCGACTCTGTGCGACCCCATGGACGGCAGCCCACCAGGCTCCCCTGTCCCTGGGATTCTCCAGGCAAGAACACTGGAGTGGGTTGCCATTTCCTTCTCCAGTGCATAAAAGTGGAAAATGAAAGTGAAGTAGTTCTCTCTTGTCTGACTCTTCACGCCCCATGGACTGCAGCCCACCAGGCTCCTCTATCCATGGAATTTTCCAGGCAAGAGCACTGGAGTAGGGTGTCATTGCCTTCTCCAAAACATGTCTTATGTAGGTGTAAATCTTACATAATACCTCCTACAAAAGCTTTACTGACATCCAGTGGGAGAATGGATGAACAACTGGCTGAGTGGCTGGCTGGTCCAACTCTTTGTGACCCTATGAACTGTAGCTTACCAGGCTCCTCTGTCCATGGAATTTTGCAGGCAAGAATATGGGATTGGGTTGCCATTTCCTACTCCAGGGGATCTTCATGACCCAGGGATTGAACCCATGTCTCTTGCACTGGTAGGCAGATTCTTTTTACCACTGTGCCACCTGGAAAGCCGAAGGGAAGAAGTTTGGATTTTCTAAAGACGTAGCTCCTTCTGGATGGTGTGTTACATTCCTAGGCAGGATTCAGCCTTATAAGCTGAAGGAGATTAAAGAAATATTCTTGCTTTTTTTTATTTACACAGGCACACTTCTACCTAACCAGAAGAGAAATATATATTTATTACATTTAAGTTTTTTCCCTGTTAAAAGGCAAAAGAAGACTAGGATTTATAAGCATTCTATAGGGATCAGAGTTAGTCACACTTTCTGAAAGTACCTGGTTGATTATGAAACATACATGAAAATCCTGAAATATCCAAAATTTATGTGCATTGCATTGGAAATATATATATGTGTGTGTGTGTGTGTGTGTGTGTGTGTGTGTGTATAAGCAGAGGGTTTACAAATCATGTAATAAAACCAAAATAAAGGGATTTTATTTTTCCAATCTTATTTTGCACTTGAGATATAAATGATTTATGTTATAAATCAGAACTCTAACATCCCACCATCATAATAAAGTTTGCAAATCCCAACCCTTAAATTTGACTTACAGCTCTAGTTAGAAATTCTATCTATCTTTTATAATTTTGGTTCTTTCTCAAAATAAAATTGGGTCATGAGGTTTCAACTTATAAGTGAAACTATCCATAAGTAAAGTGTATTTGTTTCTTTTTCTCCATTTAACGTAACAAAACTATCAGTAGACACGGTTTCTCAGTTAACTGGCATTATCATGGCTATTGTCTCACAGGCATGTGTTATGAGCCTGGAATTTTTATACATGTCTTTTGACCCTCCTAACAATGCCATGGATTAGGCTGAAGATCAGGAAACTGGATTTCTGAAAATGTGCATTTCTTCCCCAAGTTCACGTAACTAATCTGTAAACGGAAGAAGCTTTGAGTGCTGGGTCAGAATGTCTCCTGGCATCATGTTCTCTCAAGGACTTGGATTAGAATTCACAAACCTGAATGCTTACTGGGGCCAGGTGAGCCAGGTGCATGATTGAGTGATGCCTGCCAGATGCATATTCTAGAAAGCACTGACAATGCTTTACAAGAGCCAATTGTTACCTGTGCTAATAGAAGTTCAGAAGCTCTAGAACAGATATTTCAAGAGGGGACTAGGTTCAGACCTAGTGCTTTATAAGAAAACTCCTTTTTTCAAATAACTACTGTTACTTTGGGAGTTTCCCTTTTTCTTAAACACTGTGCTGACCGTATGATACATCTAAAGACAAGATATGACACAAAATCTAGCAGTTTAAGACTTCTGCTACAGATATTACTTAATTTAGAATGTCCTCTTCATGTCCAGATATTGTATTTAATTAATTTTTGGAGGGTTTGGGTAGCGTGATTCTTTTCATCTGGGGAGGGATTTTTCTGTGCTTCTGTTATGTGAAATTAATTCAGTCAATGTAATGTAGAAATTAATTTATGACATATCCCAATGTTCTTCATGCTATTTCCAATGGGATCAATTATTTTTTTCTTTTTTTCTATTTCCTCATTCCTACCAAATCTTATTGATGTTTTCATCCATCACTGTGAGTTTTCTCTGTGGGCATTATTTCTACCACGTACAGTTCTTCTGGGTCAAATTTCATAAGCTTAAAACTTATGTGTATATTTTAAGTAAATGCCAGATTCCCTTTATGTGAATTTTTTTCTAGTAATATTCTTAATTAATTATTTTATTTTTGACTAAGTCTATCCATTTGTATTTATGTCTTAGCAAACCCCTGAAAACTTGATGATTAATTCCTCTTGAATAATTCAAACTTGCTTCATCTTCTAAGAATTTTATCAAGGATTTCTGATAATTTTGCATATCTTGTCCCGGACATCCAACTAAATGTGGGGGGAGTGTATGTGTGATTTTTTATGGGAGGGAGAGCTAAGGTTTGGTGGAAACAATCTTATTTATGTAAGTTTGAACACTCATGTATTCTTTTTTTTTTTTTTTTATTCTTTTTACTTTGTCTCCAAGACCTTTCATGTATTCTATTTCATTCTGCTGCCTGAGTAGCTTAATAAAAATGTTCCCAAAGACTTGCTGGATGAAGACACATTGTAAAATAATGCTCACTTAAGCCTGACAAAAATAAGGGGTCTGAAATTCACAAAGAATATGCCAGAAATTGGTAACTGAGTCTGCCCTGTAGTCCATTTCCTGTTTTGTTTTAAATCCAGTCCGTCTTGTGCATCAGCGCTATTGAAACATTGCCTGTAATAACTATATCAGCTTTCTGAGATAATACCTCACTGACTTAGCACTAATTCCCTGTCAAGTCCTCTTAAGCCTGTATGTTTAACCTTTTTCCTTTGAATTTTAGAAAGTTTTGTGTCTATATATGACTGTATTAATTGAAAGAAAGAGTTCTATTTCTTGGAATGTATTTAACGCTTACTTTTTTGAGAGAAAAATGGGACTTTTAAAAGGAGTTTGAATCCTATGACAGCCTAGGGAAATAATCAGAATTTAATACCACAGGCTTCATCCGTGTTCTGTGGGCAAAACAAAATCTGATGCTGTATCTGAAAATCAAGCCAATTTAAATTGAGTGTGTCCAGGGTCACTCTCCTTTATTTTCCCTCCAATCACGCTGGTACTGTGCTCCCAGCCTTCATGGGGTTGATACATTATTTCACACTTCTCAGTTTGATGTTTTGCTAGGGTTTGCCAGTTCCTTCAGAAGAGTAGTTCTTCTAGAACTACTAGAAGTCCTTCTAGTTCTTCTACTTCAAAAGAAAAGTAGTTCCCTTCTTTTCCACAGTGCCAACTTAAAATCTCAGAGGCTAAGTACTTGTCTAAGGTCTTCTAACTCCATGACCCTGTTCTTTTCCTAGCACGACCCCTGAATAAAATGAAGCTGTTTTTTACTTGATCCTTGGGTAATGCATTTTCCTCTAGGTGGTGTAGGGGAGATTTTTCTACCTTTCTTACATTTTAGTTTTTGGATATCAAGTCTAAAGCTTAGGTGTAGCTTGAAGAAATATAAATAGATAGATGACAGATTTGATGTTGTTCAGTCATCCAGTCATGTCCAACTCTGCAATCCCACAGACTGCAGCATGCCAGGGCTCCCTGACCCTCACCATCTTCTGAAGTTTGCCCAAGTTCATGTTCATTGCATTGGAGATGCTGTCCCCCCATCTCATTCTCTGATGCCCTCTTCTCCTTCCGCCCTCAGTCTTTCCCAGTGTCAGGGACTTTTCCAATGAGTTGTCTGTTCCCATCGGATGACCAAAATACTGCAGCTTCAGCTTCAGCATCAGTCCTTTCAGTGAGTATTCAGGATTGATCTCCCTTAAGATTGACTGTTTTGATCTTGCTCTCCAAGAGATTTTCAGGAGTCCTCTACAGCGCCACTGTTTGAAGGTATCAATTTTTTGGTGTTCTACCTTCTTTCTCTCAACCACATATGACCACTGGGAAGACCATAGCCTTAACTATACGGACCTTGGTCGGCAGAATAATGTCTCTGCTTGCAACACACTGTCTAGGTTTGTCATCGCTTTCCTGCCAAGCAGCAGTTGTCTTCTGATTTCATGGCTGCAGTCACTGTCTGCAGTGATTTTGGAGATAGATAGAAAAATAGATAGATGGTACTGATAGATGTAGATACAGATACAGATTTAGTTTTGCATTTGTCCTGAAGAAATTTTACTTTTTGGAGAGAAAAAGGCACTCTTTGAATTTTTTTCTTTTTTAATGTACCTGGTCCTCTGATGTGCTCTGGAGGCACCTGGACATTTAGTGTGTAAAGTAAACAAACAGTTAACATTCATAGAGCAATCAGCAACCTGTCAGCCACTGTTTCAAGAGCTTTATATTCATTCACAAGCTATCAAGTCCTCACAATAACCCTACAAAGTAGTTACTCTAATTACCCTCCTTTTCAGATGGGGAAACTGAGGCATACAGAATTTAAACGGTTTCTTGTTGAAGGCAGTACAGCTAGGAATTGAACCTAGAGCCTCTGACTACATAGCCTGGGTTGTTAAACACCATTTTATATTTCCTGAATATTATGGTTTCTACCCTCAGAGAGCTCATGCTCTATGAAGGAAGGCAGATGTACAAAAAAATAAATATTATGTCCTGCCACATGTGTATTAATATTGATTTACACAGAGCACCAAGGAATAAGAAAGAAACTCCCAGTAGAACCTGGCAATATTTGGTGTGGCAAACAATAGAGAGGAGTCAGCCAAAGCAGATTTCTAAGAGAAGATTTTAAAAGAGGAGGGGAAAAAAAGAGGGGTAGGCTCTCTAAGCCAAGGGATCCATGGTGTGAAAAACTTTTTTTTTTGCTTTTAATTTTAGAAGTTCAAATTATCTAATATTCATTTGTTTTATTGTTGACCATACCTTGTATTTGAGTTGTGCTTCACACTTGCCCTCTCTCTTGTTCAGGTAGACAGGGCAGAAAACAAAGATTTTACTTCTTTGTAAACAAACAAGATGCTGAAATTGTATTAGAAGTGGTCCTGCCATTGCTCTCATAGGTATAGTGGCAGAGCCAAGATTCTGAGATCCCAGTTCTATGATCATTCCATTAGAATTTATCTTTTGCCAAGAAGTCAAGTTCTGTATTACCAAGTCCTTAATTTTTTGTATATAAATAACAGTGATGATTACTAATTGCTGAATGCTTGCAAAAGAGACGAGATGGTGTTAAGTCCTTAATACGCATGATTTAAAAAAATAGAAATCTCTGTGTTTATAAAGATTTATAAAGTTCAATTTTATATGGAAGAAAAGTGAAGCTTTGGGGGGGTTATATAATTTTCCTAAGAACATTGTTTTATAGGAATTAAAGTAATGAACAAAGTCAACACTTCAATTAGCTAACAGTTGCATTTAGTGGCCCAATTCAAATCAGCATTAAGATGTTTGTGTTAATTCATATTCATTAGTAATATTTGGCCTTGACTATCTCACTTGGCAGCCCTGTAATATTTTTCCTGTTTTAGAAATCTGCATTTTGCCTCAGTTCCTGGCTCCATCACAAAGAAACCCTCAATTTTACATCTTTTCCAGTGTAGCATCACTGATTTTTCATAACTGATTTTGAGATCAAAGATTCATTATAGGATAATGCTTTTGACAAGTATTCTATTTTCTGATTTCTGTTTCACTCTGGGAGCAATATATGGGCAACATATTGGGTGGCAAAAGAAAAGAGACTGGGTGTTATTCCACCAACCAAACTTTCTGAATAAGTAACCGACCCTTCTTGGAACCAGAATACAAAACTTGACTGAGTGCATATCATGTTCCATGAATTCATTCTGTCTTCCGCACACCAGATGAAGCCAAGTATTTTCATCTCTGGTTCACAGAACAGGAAAGTGAGGCTCAGAGCAGCTAAAAGAATATTGTAATGTGGCATGATTTGAGGTAGAGGCAGGGTTCAAAGGAAGTCTTCTCATTTACACCTTACTCTGTGTGTGTGTTAGTTGCTCAGTTGTGTCCGCCTCTTTGAGACCCATGGACTGTAGCCCACCAGACCTCAGGCTCCTCTGTCCATGGAATCTTCCAGGCAAGAATACTAGGGTGAGTTGCCATTCCCTTCTCCAGGGGACCTTCCAAACCCAGGCACTGAACCCTGGTCTCCCGCATTGCAGGCAGATCCTTTGCCATCCGAGCCACCAGGGAAGCCCTTGCACCTTACGACTCAGTTCTGTCATGCACACATTCCCGGCGACATTTTCTCCCCCATCCCATCACTGCAGTATTCTTGATACCTTGTTCTCTCCATTGTTGGAGTTTGATTTTTCAGAAGCTAATTATCTAATTTTAGAATATGTTTTAAATAATGGGGACATCCCCCTCCCTACCCCCAAGTTGCTATAATCATTTCTTTAGCAATTAAAGGCCAGTCAGGAGACCTGGATACTACTGTGATTTTAGATGTATTGTCTACAACATAGTACTCGGTTTCTCTGAGTCTCAGTCCCCTCATCTATAAAATAGAAGATGTAGGCTCCATCTGTGTATCCTGGCTATATATTGAGTCACCTAGTCACCATTGTTAGTTTATGAGGTTGTACATAGCATGATGATTACATCTTGAAAGTTCCATGTCAATTCAAGATTTGTATTAAAATATTTGTGCATAACACTGTATAGTCCTTTGAATTTTCTTTAAAATAATGTAGCAACACAAGCTGTGTAGTAATGATAGCTTAAACAAGGCTGGTAAAATTTCAACAACTGGTAAATGAAGTGATTGTTGCCTGGTTGGTTTAGTCGCTAAGTCGTATCTGATTCTTGAAATCCCATGGACTGTAGCCTGCCAGTCTCCTCTGTCCAGGGGATTTTCCAGACAGGAATACTGGAGTGGATTGCCATTTCCTTCTCCAGGGGATCTTCCCAACCTAATGATGGAACCCAGGTCTCCTGCACTGCAGGCAGATTCTTTACTGATTGAGCCACCAGGGAATGAAGTGATACATTATATGATTATCTCAACTTTTGGTATATGGCTGAAAAGTTCATGTAAAAAGTTAAAATAACTTACTGAAGCATCTATTGGATTACACCTTAGCCTTACCCTCAGAGATTCTAATTCAGTTCTTGTAGGGTGGGGTTTCTGACATTTCAAAAGTTACCCAGGTGTTTCTAGTAGATACTCAAGTTTGAAAATTGACTAGAACTCTAGATAACTTCTAAAATTCCTTCTATGTCTAACATTATCTTATCATATTTATTCCAATATCTTCAGAAAGAGATATTCTATCTTAGTTTGGCTTTGTTCTTTGGCATGGTAAACGATGCACACTTGAAAGAGATGGCTTTGAATCCAGCACTGTCTCTGCCAAACTTATCATGAAGGACACACAGCACCTTTGCACCTTTTTAACCTCCAGATTCCTTATCCATGAAAAAAAAAAAAAAAAAAAGATAGACTCAATCAAACTACAATCACATAATAGAGCTCTAGTCCCAGGGGAAGATTAGAGAGGGCAGCTGGTACCTCTGGCCAAACTCAATTATAGGTGAGCTGTATCTGCGCTTGAGGTCCTTTGTCCAGGCTTGAAAAAGAAAGACATCTAGACATTAGGTTTTCCATCTCTCCTCGCACTGCATGAAATGATCTGCATAGTCTTACTAGGATGGTACTCTTGGATGACCTTGTTTATAAACACATATTTTCACTCACTCACTCATCTCATATTTACACAACTTCCTTTGAGCAACTACTATAAGTTAGGTTTTTGTCAATCTGTGTAGAAGGAAAAAAAAATACTAAAAGATCCCTGGTGGTTCAGCGGTAAAGAATCTGCCTGCAATGCAGGAGACATGGGCTTGATCCTCAGGAAGAGCCCCTGAAGAAGGAAATGGCAACCCACTCCAGTATTCTTGCCTGGGACAGAGGAGAATGGCAGACTGCAGTCCATGGATCACAAAAGAATCAGATATGACTTAGCAACTAAACAGCAACAGCAACATATTAACTACACTGGATTAAGCACTATACATATACCATAATTTTTAAAATCAACAAAAATGTAATAAAATGCTATAGCTATACCTAGTATTCAAATGGAAACCAAAGATTGGAGAGCTTGGATGATTTTTCCAAAGTAACAAGAGCAGCTAAAGGGAAAGCCAAGAATGCAGAATGAACTAAGCATGTGAGCTAAGCTGCTTCAGTCGTGTCTGACTCTTTGTGACCCCGTGGACTGTAGCCCATCAGGCTCCTCTGTCCATGGGGATTCTCTGGGCAAGAATACTGGAATGCGTTGCCATGCCCTCCTCCAGGGAATTTTCCCAACCCAGGGATTGAATTTACATCTCTCACGTGAAGTTTAGACTTCAGTTCCATCTTGGGCTTCCCAAGCAGTGCTAGAGGTAAAGAATCTGCCTGCTAGCACACGAGACATGAGACCTGAGTTCAGTCTCTGGGTTGGGAAGATTTCCTTGGGGGGGGGGGGGTCACTCAAGGGAAGAAGAAAGGAAGAAAGGATTGAGGAAGGGAAAAAGGAAGAGTGTAAAGAGCTAACGTATCACCAGNAAAGAAAGGATATACTCATAGGTTCAATCCAGCATATAGTTACCAAACTTGTATTTTATCTTAATATACGTATATGATATATATACATATAAGATGTGTGTTTGTTTGCATGTATGTTTAGAATCTATCAAGTATAACTTGCCTACCTATTTGTACTTTAAATGCAGGAGATGTACATAAATATATTTAACAAAAATATTCAATTCAACATACATTAATTGAGAAAATTTTTAGAGCTAGTCTCCATGTTAGTCCCTGGTGTGTTTAAATAAACTCCATGCACTTTTTTTATATGGTACTCTTAAGATATCCAGAAAGAGAAATACACAAAGAAATTGTTATAGAGCTGTATAAAATGCAATAGCATTATATGTAGAAGGACTGAAGTGTGAGAGAATCAATTCCTTTTGACCTGAAGGACTGAGAAAGGGATTCTCAGGATAGGAGACAATTGAAACAGGCCTTACAGGATGAAAGGGAGCTCATTAGGGGAGAAATAGCAGGGAAGGGGAGCAGCTAGTGAAAGGCATGGTGGAAAATGAGTCTGAAAAGAATAGTTTGTGAGTGGCTTTCTCTGTTTCATTACAAAGATTGAACTTCATAGGTGATGAGTCTCATAAACCATCAAATACTTTTAATTGAGAGGATAAAAACCTGGCTGCACCTGTGTTATTGAAGGTTCAATACAAAAGATAGGTTAAGGAGAAAATGTGGAAAGGAAGACCATGTAGGAGGTTATTGAAAAATTACCAAAGAATTTTATTTCCATCATCTCTTCTATTTTGCAAAAATATATTCATTTTGTAATTTCTTCCCACGCAACACTATAAGGTTTCCTGAATCCTCTGGAGGGATTTAGTTTGCCTGTCTCTAACTCCCTAATCCTTTCTAGAGGGTTGGGAGAGAATATATGCAGAATAAATGTAAGTTTAAATGCAAGATAAATAAAAATGATTTTTTTACAGTTTAGAGGAGATTCAGGGAACTGATACTTTTCAGCAGCTATATCTGCCTGTTCATATTACAAATCTCCCCCTATTGAAGTATCTAAATATCACTATGTCCAATGCTTATATGGGCAACAGAGGATGAGATGGTTGGATGGCATCACTGACTCAATGGACATGAGTTTGACTACACTCTGGGAGCTGGTGATGAACAGGGAAGCCAGGAGTGCTGCAGTCCATGGGGTCACAGAATCAGACACAACTGAGCAACTGAACTGAAACTGAATGCTTATAAATTATTGTGAAAAGCAACAACAAAAATATTGTTGGCCTAGAGGCAAAGCAGTTTTTATCATTTTGCTGTTCCTCCAAGAACAACATATATTGTATTGTACCAGCTTATTAATATATTTTCTCTCTTATAAACATATTTTCAAACTATGCACCCTGAAAAGCACTACAAATGTGGCCTAGAAAGGGGCACTGCCAGAGGTAAACTCCAGATCTTCTGATAGCAAGTGACCATCCATAAGTCTTGGGCAAGTCATCATACGAAGGATTCTACATTTTTGCAATCATTTTACAAATGATAAAGGGATCATTTGCTCTTTGCTTTTATAGAGAAGATTTCTGGAATTCATAAAGTGAAATATAGAGCGTACTTAAAATTCAGATAAACATCGGCTAATTCTTTTTTAGTATGAGTGTGTTTCATGTGATATTGACGACCTTTCACTCACATTTCTAAATTCATCCTCTCCATGCTCTATTTTAAAACCTTTGAAATCCCACATCAAATCCTATGTCAATATTCATGACCTTCTCAATTTTATCTCTAGAATGTACCTCTCTCTTGAGCTCTTATTACAGTAAGTAGCCTATACTGTCTTTTGAAATATTCCTCAGTTTCTTTACACTCAATGAGAATAATAATAGCACCAATCTCATGGGGTTACTGTGAAGATTAAATGAATGATTTTTTTTAAAAAAAGCCCAAAGAATAATTCCTGAAATATATTGTCTTCAACTGTATGAAATTGCCATTATTCCAAGATCAAATACTGATGAGTTCTCACACTGAGAATTGCAGGATTATCTGCCATGATTATCAGTGGTATTATTATTTTTACTTCCATCAGCACCTATTTGATGGCCTCACACATGTGACAGCACCATAACTTTCTGCATGAATGACTTTATATGCCCATGTCCAGTGTCCCGGCTCAGTGCCTGAAACAGGTGGTGTTAGTCTCTCAGTTGTGTCCAACTCTCTGCTATCCCATGGACTGTAGCTCACCAGGCTCCTGTGTCTATGGGTTTCTCCAAACAAGAATACTGGAGTGAGTAGCTTTTCCCTTCTCCAACAGATCTTCCTGACCTAGGGATCGATCCTGAGTCTTCCGCGTTGCAGGCAGATTCTTTACCATCTGAACAGGGACTCAATTCCACTTCTTCAGCTTCTTTGCAAATAACCACCAAAATAATCTTCCTAAAACTCAGGCTCTCCCATATCACCTACGACCTTACTTCTGATTGCTGTAAAACAGCAACAGCCCTGATCTGCCACTGACTAGCTCTGTGACCTTGGATAAATCACTTCACTATGCTCTCAACATGCTTTGGGGTTCCCTGGCCCTTCTTATTTTCTCACACTCTTTCCCCCTCTAGAATCTATCTGCACTCTCATTCTGCTCCATAACTCACCAATCTAAATCCCCTCATCCTTCAATTCCAAGCTTAAGAACTCTTTTGCATATTTTTAAAAAAATGTATGTAAAACTCTATCAACATCAGTCATATTCCAGCCCATGGATATAAATCTCAGGCCTCATAGCATGTAGTACAGACACTGGAATGTCAGTGCCTTTTTTTGCTAGATTCTCCCACGTGCATTGTAGCCATGCTATAATCCTATGTAATAACTGAGCCATGTCCCATCTTTTCAGCTGAGGAAATTGAATTTCATAAAAGCTAAATATTGCTTTCCCAGAAACTCACCCTTACTGATAAAATTAAGATTCGAACCCTGTTGTGACCCTGTTGTAACCTCTCAAAAGAGTTTTCATATTCAAGGTGAACCTTAAAAGTGTTCTTTATAAATAGATCTGTAGTCTATTCTTTGCTTAGTGGTTTTATTTCCTGAATTAGATTAGGAGTTTCTTGCGGCTTAGAATTACACCTGATCTAAATCATCCTTGTTTTGCAGGGAATAGTATTTATAAAGTTACAATTATTGACTAGCTACAAAGTATCAATACTGATCTATCATTTTTAATATGAATTCTTTTAAAATGAAATAAATTAAAACAGAAAACAGGTTTATCATCATTCAGCTTATAATGATTAACTAGTAATAACTGTTTTATAGGTAAGGAATCAGAGAGAAAGCCGTTTAACTACAGAGTGAAGAACTCAAGAATTTAAAGCTCAAAACTTTTCTTTAAGCTTTGCTGCTCCTTCTACTTAAGTAACATCAACTGAGCACCACTTTACATGCCCCACAGATGCTCAGAGTTACGGACAAATTGATAACAGATTGCCCATTTGCTTTGCCTGTGGAATTCTAGAAACAGGCACTGGAAAACTGTTCATTTAAAATGAAAAACCATCTTTTCATCCTGACTTTCTTGGGACACATTCATTTCTTTCATTCATTTATGGTTTCAACAAATATTTGAGATTCTAGTATGCATCAGATACTGTGCTAAAAGGCTAAAAGTGTAAGGTTAAAAGGCAGACACTGTGCTAAAGGCTAAAAACGTTTCACAAGCTGCACCTGTGTCTAACCTACCTGCGTTCATAGTTCAGTGGGAAAGACGATCAAAAATCAAGTAATTCCAAGTCTGAGCAGGGGTGGTCAAAGGGAAAGGCAAGGATGCACGGCCTCCACCTGGAAAGACGGGCTCAGGGTGGCTCCAGGCAGAAGGAGTGAGGAAGCTTCTGAGACCCTGACTACATGGGAGTATCAAGAAGGGCCCTGGAGACGGAAGAGAGAGCAGGTACCGAACCACTGAGGTGGGGGAGAGACTATCACACTACTCTGTAGGAAAGAAGAGTATCTTGAAGTAGCTGGTTAGAGCGGATGGGGCTATAGAGGGGGTCAGAGAGCAGAGCACAAGGGCATCGCCACCACGTTAGGCAGTTTGGACGGGAATGAAATGCAAACTCCAGGAGTTAGTAGAGGATACGGCAGCCTGATGTGATGCAATGCATGAGGCCCCAAAGTGTCGGACACAACCTAATGACTGAACAGCCAAGAAGGGCAAGTGTCTTGAATCATCCTTGCAGAGCTCATATAATCATTTAAAAAAAAAGGGGGGGGGCAACTATATTTGCCTGTCCAACATGACATGGCAACAGTGCCTACATAAACGTATGCATTCATCCATTTATGCATGTAAAAATGTCTAAAAGATTCAGAATAAACTGACCAGGTTTGCAAGATTTTAGTGAAGATTTAAGAGAGAGCAACAAGAGCCTTCATTTTCTCAGCCCAAGGNGCCAAGAAGGGCAAGTGTCTTGAATCATCCTTGCAGAGCTCATATAATCATTTAAAAAAAAAAAGGGGGAGGGGGCAACTATATTTGCCTGTCCAACATGACATGGCAACAGTGCCTACATAAACGTATGCATTCGTCCATTTATGCATGTAAAAATGTCTAAAAGATTCAGAATAAACGGACCAGGTTTGCAAGATTTTAGTGAAGATTTAAGAGAGAGCAACAAGAGCCTTCATTTTCTCAGCCCAAGGTGAGTTTTCAGCTTCTCTCAAAGAGCAAACCACCTCCTTTTTTGTGTGCCCTGAATACATTTCCTGGCCAAGTTCTGTAAGAGAATGGGAAGAGAGACTTACAATGCCATCGTCACAATTACTTTCATGATTGTAATCGCACCACAAGATTTTATTTCAAAAAATAATGATTTTAATGCTACTTTGTCATTTTCAAAGCAATAGCAAATACCAAAAAAAAAAAAAAAAAGGTAAGGCTCACGTGAGCACAAAGTAGGTTTCACAGAGACCTACAGGGGAATGTGGCTAATGTTTTTTCTCTTTATGCAATCAATGCTTCCTTTAGTTAGAGAGGGGCTCCAATCTATCAGACTGCTGAGAGTGCCCCCTTTGAAATCTTCAGGGTGATAATTTAAGTGAAATCGAAATGGAGAAAAGGAAAAGGTCACATCCTTGGAAATCTTTTGTGATAAAGGATTTCCCTAGCTGCTTAATAAGATGGCACAGAGGGGATCAGCTTTACAATTAAGTTTGCAATCTTGTTGTACCTAGTGACTCCTTCTAAATATTCTCTCCATTCTCCTTAGTTTTCTTATAACAGTAGGGGTGATAAATTCCTCCGACACCCCTCACCTCGTGAAAAGCCTTATTTAGCCCAGTAGTTCCCAACTGCATCTAACGGAAATACTGTTTTCTTACTTGACTCTTTCAGAATCACGTCTGTATTGCATGAGATATACAAATTGCTTTCAAAATTCATTAAGATTCCTCGAATTCCCTGAGATCATATTACTTCTTTTGGGTGGAGAATAGAGAGGGAAAAACACAGATTTTACGGAGGCAGTCTTTAATCTGAATTGCAATGCTGCTACCATTTACTGTAAGTCACTAAGCCCCTCAAGCTCCATTTCCTCATGTTGGCTTGTTAGTTTTGTGTTAGATAACATGTAACTTGCTAGTAAGCACCCCTTTGCAGAGTTTAATCAGTTTATAGAATTGCCTTCCCACTCTTTCATTTTCACCTTTTTTGGGAATATCCTACATTTTTTTCCCCTCCAAATTCTAGTATCTTTTATGCTTAATTAAACCCTACTCATGATACAGAGAAAAAAATATGAAGCATTTTCTGACCTTCAAGTAGCTCTCCATTTAGGAAGGAGAATAAGTCCATGTGCATCTAAGTCAAGCATAGTACTGAAAATGTCATGAGCTGTTAGAGGAACTGAGGCTGGTGGGAGGAGAGAACTGGAAGAATCTCAGCTTTAAGAAACAGGGTAAACTTGCCGTGAAGATGCTTTGAGGTCTTAACCCTTGAGATACAGGTAACAGTAGGCCAAAAAAGGGTATAAGGAGACTACAGGCCCAGAGCATTTATTCTTCAGTTCCAAAAACCAACACTCTGAAGGTGCAAGTCTTGGTTTTGAAGTTTTGGTAGCTCAAACAGTGCGGTGGTGGTGGTTTACTCACTCAAAGGGTAGCAAAACTGAAAGTATACTGATGTACTAGAATATTCATTAATCTCTTTTAGTGTGAATGTTTCCTTGTTGGGCTCCAGACATATTAATATATTTTAATTACAATATACCCCAGGCCCTACTGAGGGCATTGTTTAATATGCAGTTGCATTGGTTGATCTTCATAAACTACCTCTCCCTATCTCCTCCCCCTGATTACCGACTCTACCACTTATCTGACTGCAAAGGTTTTAGATAAGGAATTGTGTCATGGTACTTTATTATAGGCAGAAAAAAATACAGTGGTGTTGACATAAGAAGCTGTCAAGTAAGTGAAGAGAATATCAAACCATCCAATGTTGCTGGAAAGTTTAATGAGCAGACAAGTAGGCTGGCAAAGATAATGAAAGGATTTCATTCAGTAAGTCAATAATATGTATTGAGCATGTATTTTATTTGGGGTATGATCCTAGATACTGAGGTTGTATTAATAGCTCTGAGCATACCAAATCAATGCAACATGAGCAGACTTCAAAGTTCCCTAGTTGTTCCAGAATAATAGTGATCTATCAGGGGTCTAGCTGGTGGTGCCAGGATGAAAGAGTAACTGAAGCACAGAGAGGTGAAATACCTCATTCAAACTTTTGCACCCAGTTGAAGTGTCAGAGTCAAGAAATTAACTGGTCTAAGAGTGCATACTCACAGTCCCATTTCACTATTCTTCTTGCATTTGATTAAATGAATGCAGCAGAGTTGACTTTCTCTGTGGAATTTTTGGATAGTGTCCCCAAAGGCTTCTCATCAACAGGATCGTAAGAGATATCAAGATGTGTTGTATTAGGAAAGAGGATCGGGTTATTAGGTTGAGATTAGCTCTTCTGGATGGGCATAGCACAGTGGCTGAGAGCATGTCTTTCTAAAGCCCAAGCCTAGTTTCTACCTGATTTGACTGCTTGGTTAGTGGATGATCTCTGGCATACTACTTGCCTTTCTGTCTCATTTTTCTCATCCCCAAAATAGGAGGAACAGTAGTACTCACACGTGAGGATTAAATCAGTTGCTGTATGTCAAGGTCCTTGGTATTGAGGTTATAGTTCTGAACATACCAAACCAATACAATATGGGCAGACTCGGGGCAGTGTCTGATGATATGACTGTAGCAAAGCTAAGGTCTTGTTCTCACATTTGCTGTTTGTTTTGCTTCTATGTTGTATTTGCCATAATTTTAATTTTTCAATCATTTGTATTTGTTTAATATCCACCTTCTCTCTTCTCNATTAAATCAGTTGCTGTATGTCAAGGTCCTTGGTATTGAGGTTATAGTTCTGAACATACCAAACCAATACAATATGGGCAGACTCGGGGCAGTGTCTGATGATATGACTGTAGCAAAGCTAAGGTCTTGTTCTCACATTTGCTGTTTGTTTTGCTTCTATGTTGTATTTGCCGTAATTTTAATTTTTCAATCATTTGTATTTGTTTAATATCCACCTTCTCTCTTCTCCGGTATATTGTATATACTCTGAAGCACCAACTTGGCCTGTTTTGTCCATCACTATCTCTTACATATCTCATACATTGTGTGTGTGTGTGTTACTCACCCAGCCATGTTTGGCATTTTGTGGCTCCATGAACTGTAGCTTGCCAGGCTTTTCTGACCATGGGTTTCTCCAGGCAAGAATACTGGAGTGAGTTGTCCCAAGCCAGGGATCAAAGCAGGGTCTCCTGCATTGCAAGCAGATTCTTTACCATCTGAGCCACCAGGGAAGCCCCTCGTATGTAGTAGGTCTCAACAAATATTTGTGAAAAATGGATGGAGAAATGCATGAATGATATAAACAAATAGATAACTAATACCATGTATCCTTGACTCAAGCAAATCACTTAACTTTTCTTCTTTGTCATTATGCATTTTTGTTTTTTTCTANGCCACCAGGGAAGCCCCTCGTATGTAGTAGGTCTCAACAAATATTTGTGAAAAATGGATGGAGAAATGCATGAATGATATAAACAAATAGATAACTAATACCATGTATCCTTGACTCAAGCAAATCACTTAACTTTTCTTCTTTGTCATTATGCATTTTTGTTTTTTTCTGTTTTTCTTTTTTTTTTTCCATTGGAAATCTGGAGCACTAAATGATTTTAAAAAAGAGTTTTACTCTGAGTGATCTATTTTTGAGCTGAGTTCCTGCACTGACTTAACAAGAAATGTTTCCTGACATAGATACTCTATGGGAGACTAATTGCATTGTCTAGGCACATTGGATATGGATTTAATTTCACACATCACAAACGATCAGCACCAAATTGTCAGAGTCGTATTTCATACCTTTTTCATGGAGATCTTTAATCTTCTTAGCCCACTTTCACTGTTTCACAGTCCACTACTCTGAATCAAGGCTAAGTTAGAGATTAATGTGGAAAAAAGGAAAGGTATAATGACAAAAGAGAAAGGAAGTGGTCACTCTCTTCACTGATTTCAGGAAGTCACTGTGTCTCCAGAAGTTACTGTAACTTTGGACCCAGAGTCATGCAGTGTCCCAGGAAGCCAAACTTGGTTCTCTGCAGCTTCTAGCACCTGCCTTAATTTTATCTATAAAGGTCTAAATGCAGGCTACACAACAGACCTAAACCCATTTACCGGTATCTAAAGAGATTCCATATTCTTTACTTTTTAAAAGCTAACATTCTTTAGAAGTTCAGGGGCTAAATCCTTTTATCAAAATGACACAGTAGATTTCTAAGAAGCAGTTGCAACAAGAGAATTATCAGTTCTGTGATATGCTACCTTTCTGCTGAGTGCTTCTGCACTCCAAACAAAAGCAACAATTCCATCCATAGATTGCACTTCCTGATAGTTCTCAAACCCATCTCTTAATCTTCATCCCTGTTGACTGTTTATTTTAGTGCAATCCTCATTATCTTTTAGATGAATGATTCCTAGAATAGACATCAGTAAACCTCACTCCTTTCTTCTCTCTCACAATTTAGCTTCTACCTCATCATCCAAGTATTATTTGTAAAGTGCAACTCTGCTTACCTTTTGTCAACCCACCCCCTCCTCCAAATAGTGCACATGTTTTAGCAGAAAATGTCCTTAAATTTAAAACCCTGATACATTTCCAGCAAGTTCTGTTTTTCTGAACTCAGTTATAATAGGGTCACACTGAAATATCTCCCATGAATCTCCTGGATGCCAATGATCTCTCTCTCCTCTATACCCCTTGCAGTTTGTATTTTGCCTCCATTGCATAAGTCATTCAGTTCAGTTTAGTTCAGTCGCTCAGTGGTGTCCGACTCTGAGACCCCGTGAATCGCACCGTGCCAGGCCTCCCTGTCCATCACCAACTCCTGGAGTTCACTCAGACTCATGTCCATCGAGTCAGTGATGCCATCCAGCCATCTCATCCTCTGTCGTCCCCTTCTCCTCCNTTCCACTTAATAGACTTATACATGTCTAGAGTAACCAAGTTCAAAGACAGGAAATAGAATGATGGTTGCCAGGGACAGGAGGGAGGGGAAATGGAGAGTTATTGTTTAATATTTGGGAGTTGTAGTTTGGAAAGATAAGAGTATCTGGAGGTGAATTGTGTTAATGGTTGCACAACAATGTGAATGCACTTAATGGCATTGAACTGTATAGCTAAAAATGGTTTGAATGGTAAATTTTATGCTTTGCCACACACACACACACACACACACACACAAAAATAATAGTGTGGGGTGTGTAGTACCCTTTCCTAATTCTCCATAGCACAGATTATTAACTCATCAGAAGAGTGCAATGAACTAGTACTTCATATATTTCCTTAAAATGGCCTAAAATTAGCATTAGTATTTTTTTTTGAGTATGTTGTTTTGTAGCCTTGCTTCCCCCATTAAAATAGTAGTAATAATAATAATGTAGATTATTATTGAATGAGCTAAAATGAGATACAGATACAAAAAAATAGTTCACCTGTATTAAGCTCTTACCATAAACCAAGTGCTATACTATTTTACACAGATTAGACCATTTAGTTCTCACCAGTTTCAGGTATCATCGTTTTTGCCATTGTACCAATAGGTAACTAAGACGCTAAATGTTGTAATACATTTTCAGAATATACAAAACCAGTAACTGGGGAGTGGAGCTACACAGAATCTGAACCCATGTAGTGTAACTCCAGAAATATGCCTCTTATTACTTATTTTGTTAATTAGCGTGTGATTTTGGACATTATTCTTGATCTCGAGCTTTTGTTTTTTTCATTGGTAATTTTGTAAAATCATGTGTATCTTTAACCATATCCCAGCCCTGTGATAAGTGTTTTTATTTTTACCTTGAGCTTCAAGCCACACAGTTTCCATGAGCTTGCAGACTTCTCAATTTCTAGTGTTTAGAACAATGTCTGGTGCATGATAGGTGCTAAATAAATTTAAATAAGCAAACCATACAGAGAAAATGCATGATAAGGAATGGAGTTATTTCCAGTTCTATGGCCTGAAACTCTCTTCTCTCTCTCTTATAAATAGGAACCATTGGAGCACAGGGCCATCAAGTTGCTACTAAGTCAGATTTGTTGTTGTTGTTGTTTGGTTGTCCAGTTGTGTCCATCTCTTCCTGACCCCATGGAGTGCAGCACACCAGGCCTCCCTGTCCTTCACCATCTCCTGGAGCTTGCCCAAGTTCATGCTTAGTGCATTGGTAATGCCATCCAGCCACCTCCTCCTCTGCTGCCCTTTTCTTCTGCCCTCCATCTTTCCCAGCATCAGGGACTTTTCCAATGAGTCATCTGTTTACATAAGATGACCAAAATACTGGAGTTTCAGCTTCAGCATCAGTCCTTCCAGTGAATATTCAGCATTGCTCGCCCTTAAGATTGATTGGTTTGATCTCCTGTCCAAGGAAATTTCAGGAGTCTTCTCCAGCACCACAGTTCAAAGGCAATGATTCTTTGTCATTCTGCCATCTTTATGGCCCAGCTGGCACAACCGTGCCTGACCACTGGGAAGACGATAACCTTTCTTCCACTGGGAAGACCAAAGACTATATGGGCCTTTGTTGACAGAGTAATGTCTCTGCCTTTCAACACACTGCCTAGGTTTGTCATCACTTTCCTGCCAAGAAGCAATTATCTTCTGATTTGATGGCTGCAATCACTGTCTTCAGTGATTTTGGAGCCCCAAAAGAGAAAATGCAGTCACTGTTTCCACCTTTTCCCCTTTTATTTGCCATGTAGTAATGGAAGAAGTACAAGCTGGAATCAGGATTGCCAGAAGAAATATCAATAATCTCAGATATGCAGATGACACCACCCTTATGGCAGAAAATGAAGAGGAACTAAAAAGCCTCTTGATGAAAGTGAAAGAGGAGAGTGAAAAAGTTGGCTTAAAGCTCAACATTCAGAAAACGAATATCATGGCATCTGGTCCCATCACTTCATGGGAAATGGATGGGGAAACAGTGGCAGACTTTTATTTTGGGGGGCTTCAAAATCACTGCAGATGGTGACTGCAGCCATGAAATTAAAAGATGCTTACTCCTTGAAAGGAAAGTTATGAACAACCTAGATAGCATATTCAAAAGCTGAGACATTACTTTGCCAACAAAGGTCCGTCTAGTCAAGGCTATGGTTTTTCCAGTGGTCATGTATGGATGTGAGAGTTGGACTGTGAAGAAAGCTGAGCGCCAAAGAATTGATGCTTTTGAATTGTGGTGTTGGAGAAGACTCTTGAGAGTCCCTTGGAGTGCAAGGAGATCCAGTCTTGGACTCCTGGATCCTTGGACTGGATCCAACCAGTCCATTTTGAAGGAGATCAGTCCTAAGTGTTCTTTGGAAGGAATTATGTTAAAGCTGAAACTCCAGTACTTTGGTCACCTCATGCGAAGAGTTGACTCATTGGAAAAGACTCTGATGATGGGAGGGATTGGGGGCAGGAGGAGAAGGGGATGACAAGAGATGAGATGGCTGGATGGCATCACTGACTCGATGGATATGAGTTTAAGTGACCTCTGAGAGTTGGTGATGGACAGGGAGGCCTGGCATGCTGC
>SJYA01003219.1:169570-322422 GCA_006410615.1 Neotragus moschatus
TTTTTTTTTTTTTTTAATATTTAGTCTTGAGCCAGTTCTTGTACTGTCTTCCTTCATCCACATCAAGAGTTTCTTCAGTTCCTCTTGCTCTCTGTCAATACACTGATATCATCTGCATATCTGAGGTTGTTGATGTTTCTCCCACCTGTCTTGATTCCAGCTTGTAACTCATTCAGCACAACATTTCTCATGATGTGCTCAGCGTTTAGGTTAAACAAGCAGGGTGACAGCAGACAGCCCTGTTGTACTCCTTTCTTGATCTTTAAGCAATCAGTTGTTCCATACAGGGTTCTAACTTGTTCTTGACCTGTATACAGGTTTCTCAGGAGACAGCTTTCCACAGTTTGTCAGGATCCATACAATCAAAAGCTTTAGTGTAGTCAATTAAACAGAGATAGATGTGTTTTTTTTTTTTTTTCTGAAATGTCCTTGCTTTCTTTATAATCCAGCAAATGTTGGTAATTTGAGCTGTAGTTCCTCTTGCTTTTCTAAACCCAGCTTAGACATCTGAAAGTTCCTAGTTTGTATAACGCTGAAGCCTAGCATGCAAGATTTTAAGTGTGACCTTACTAGCATGGGTGATGAGTGTGATTGTCCGATGGTTAGCACATTCTTTAGCAATACCCTTCTTGGGAATTGGGATGAGGATTGACCTTTTCCAGTCCTGTGACCACCGCTGGGTCTTCCAGATTTGCTGACATGATGAATGTAACACCTTGATGGCATCAGCCTTTAGGGATTTGAATAGTTCTGCTGAAATTTCATTGCATCCGCTAACTTTATTAATAGCAGAGCTTCTTAAGGCCCACTTGACTTTCACTCCAGAATGTCTAGCTCTGAGTGACTAACCATACCATCACAGTGATCCAGTTCATGAATATCTTATTTATATAGTTCTTCATGCATTCTTTACATCTCTTCTCGATCTCTTCAGCATCTACTAGGTCTTTACCATTTTTATACTTTATTGTGCCCATCTTTGGGCAGAATGCTCCCTTGATATTTGACATTTTTCTGAAGAGATCTCTAGAACCTTTCCCCTTTTGTTGTTTTCTTCTATTATTAAGCATTGCTCATTGAAGAAGGCCTTCTTGTCTCTTCCAGCTATTTTTTGGAACTCTGTGTTTAATTGCATGTACTTTTCCCTCTCTCCCTTGTTTTTCAGTTCTCTTCATTCTTCCACTATTTGTAAAGCCTCCTCAGATAACCACTTTGTCTTCTTGCTTTTTTGGGGGGGAGCGGGGGATGGTTTTGTTTGCAACCTCCTGTACAATATTACAGACCTCTGTCCATCGTTCTTCAGGCACACTGTTAACTAGACCGAGTCCCTTGAATCTATTAGTTTATTCTACACATGGATATTACTCAGTCAAATTATGAATGAATAAATATCAACTCTTGAGTTTTCCAAAGTTTCTTATTTTCTGATGATCCTTCATTGAGGTTAACATTGAAATGGGCCAGCTTCACATGAAGGTGGGGTGCTAGGGGAACTGTGTACTGATCTAAGACAGAAATCTGATGAATAAAAGATTCCATTGTATTATGCCGGGAAATGCCATATAAAACTAAATGCATAAACATACTTTCAATGTGATTTGAATGTTCAGTTTTAATTTAGTGGTACACTTCTACCTCTAAAAGAAAGCTCATAGAAGCCTGCATAATTCTGAGGAAAAAAAGAGGTTCTGAAACTTTCTTTTGACATATTCCTTTAATAATAACACAGCATTAGAGTGTTAGTCACTCAGTCACACCTGACTCATTGTGAACTCTTGGAATATAGCCCACCAGACTCCTCTGTCCATGAGATCGCCCAGGCAAGAATGCTGGGTTGCCATTCCAATTGCCATTGGCAATTGCTGTTGCTAANACATTAGAGTGTTAGTCACCCAGTCACATCTGACTCATTGTGAACTCTTGGAATATAGCCCACCAGACTCCGCTGTCCATGAGATCGCCCAGGCAAGAATGCTGGGTTGCCATTCCAATTGCCATTGGCAATTGCCGTTGCTAATAATGAATTGCCATTCCCTTCTCCAGGGCATTTTCCTGACTCGGGGATCAAACCCTAGTATCCTGCATTGCAGGTGGATTCTTTACCATCTGAGTCACCAAAGAAGCCCAAACATAACATGTAGAGCTTCTATTTAAAAATAATGATTCATGGGCCAAGTGGAAATGTCATGGATATTGGCCCTGGTCTTGGTTTAGTTTCTGCTGTGAGTTAAGTGGAGGACCATTTTCACATTTGCTCAAGAAAAAGAATGAGTTATTTTATTATTGATGGTAAAACTAATGAAAGTTAAATGGAAAATTAAGGCAATTTTGCCTCACCTCACACCAGAGAAAAGAAAAGTACACCCAGACAATCAAATGAAAAATAAATATTTTGTTTTAAGTAACCGGATACTTGAGGCAAAAGCAATTCTTTATACCTTCCTCAGTGTGAAATTATCCATCTCATTCAGTTAGAATTGGTTTTGTTACCATTATCAAGATGCTGAAGAAACAATGGTTTGTATTTTCAGGAGAAAAGTGGGTTTGTTCCTATTTATCTGTTGTTGAGTTGGTTGGTTGGTTGTTATGAGGGAGCAGGTGTGAAGGCTGGCTAGATAATTGTCCCAATCAATTACTTTTCTGTAGTGTGCTGAGATGCTCTAAATAAGGACAGTAGAGTGGCAAGTGACCAGGGTTGCCTGCTTTTTAGGTAATAACAAACTTCAAATCTGACAAATAGCCAGGGGCGTCTCGCTCGAAACTCCAGCAAAATGGATGGTGTTCGTCTTGTTGACTGAATGTTTCGCATTTACAAATGAGACAGGACTTGAGTATAATTCTGAATTACTAAAACAGAAGATTTATTTCCCCATGCTGTATAAACAAGCATACTAACAAGGGTGCGTTCTGAAAAATGTGAAAACAGACTTGAACATAGCAAAGTGATCATGCCATTGGTCAAGAGAGACTTTACTTTTATTGTATTTTTCTAATTTATATGAAAATGTAATACATATGTTGTATTATTAGAATGAATTTGAAATATTATACATACCATATGATATGTTTAGATATTTGAACATACATGCATGTGTATAAGAAAAACTGTCTAGCGTTAAATACATCCATCTTACTAGTGCTAATTTCTGGGTTGTGGAATTATGAGAAGTTTTTCTTTTCACACGTAAAATTTTCAAAATACCCTATACAGATAACAATAATTTTATAATTAAGACTGTAAGGTTGTTTGAGAGAGGCTCATTTTCTCCACATAGCAAATGAATGGGCCTTGAGCTAAGTGCAGTAAGCTCAGCTAGAGCTAAGTTCACTTTCAGCTTTGAACTTGCATCAATTTGTTTTATTTATATGAAAAGCATATAGTATGTCCCAGGTTCTCAAAGAATGATTAGTATCACTAGTTTTACATACCTTAGTCTTAATTCAATAAACTAAAGAGAGAGTTTTTATTGTGAAAGACATGGGTATTTATTCCATAAATGTTTATTGAGAAACTATTGTGTGTCCTGAATTACTGTAGATGTAGGAATTTACCCATTAGTGAACTAAATAGACAAAAATAACTTCCCTCAAGGGACTTAAATTCTCGTGGGAGAAAGAGACATTCAAATATTAGTTATACTCTGTATTAGAAGGTAATGAGTGCTATTGAGGCTGTACAAAATAGAGCTGGGTGAAGGGAATGGAAAGTGTTAGGAAAGGAGTGAAATTACCAGATGGCTGGTCAGTGTAAACCCTCTTGAGAGGGCATTTGAGCAAAGACTTAAAGGAGGCGAAAGTAGGAGGCATACAGATATCTGGGGAAGAGTATTCAAAGCAGATGGAATAGCCGATGCAGAGACTTTGAGGCAAGCATGTGCCTGACATGTAAGCAACAAGGAAGCCGGTGCTCTTAAAGCAGAGAGAGAGAGGGGGAAAGTAAGAGGTGATGAGGTCAGAGGTAACCACGGACCAGATACCATGCCTTGAAGATTACAGTAAAACGTTGGACTTTTATTTTGGTCAATGAGATCTAACCCAACATTTTTAATTATTCTGGCTGCTGTATGAGGAATACATTTTTTTTTTTCCAGGACAAAGGTAGAAGCAGGAAAACCAGTTAAGAATGTAATGTAACAATCCAGGTAAGAGCTAATGATGGCTTGAACAAGGATGCTAGAAGTAGAAGCCCCATGCCACCCCTCTAGTTGACACAGAGCCCCTGTTTGAGTTCCCTGAGATATATGTATACCTATGGCTGATGCATGTTGATGTTGGACAGAAAACAGCAAAATTCTGTACTGCAATTATCCTTCAATTAAAAAAATAATTTATTTTTAAGTGGAAGCAGTGAGAAGTGGCACAATTTGAGATATATTTTTGAAGGTAGAGTCAAAAGTATTTCTGAGCTGTGGAGAAGAGACCTCAAGGATGACTCCAAAATTTTTGACCTGTTCACCTGCAGGAATGGACGTGTCCTGACTGACTTTCAGCCAATCCATTAAAAATATTAAGTGACTGTTCTGGATTTCAGAACAGAGGCTTGAACATGTCATTTTGGAAATTGTTGATGTAAAATACTTTAAAGCGTTGTGGACACGTCAAGGAGTGAGCCATGAAGCATACCAATTTTTGGAGTTACTACTAAGTTGCTTCAGTCATGTCTGACTCTGTGCGACCCCATAGACGGCAGCCCACCAGGTTCCCCCATCCCTGGGATTCTCCAGGCAAGAACACTGGAGTGGGTTGCTATTTCCTTCTCCAATGCAGGAAAGTGAAAAGTGAAAGTGAAATTGCTCAGTCGTGTCTGATTCTCAGTGACCCCATGGACTGCAGCCTACTAGGCTCCTCCATCCATGGGATTTTCCAGGCAAGAGTACTGGAGTGGAGTGCCATTGCCTTCTCTGTTTGGAGTTAAGGAAGATGCAAAACAATCAACAAAGGAACAAAGAATGAATAGTCACGTGGGTAGTAAGATGACTAGAAATGTCACTCAAGAAAGAAGGAATGATCAAATGTGCCAAATAGTAGACGAGGTAAATTAAGATGGCTCAGAATTAACCATTGATTTTAGCTACATAGAAGCTATCCATGACCTCGACATTCAATAAAATGACAGGGATGAAAATCTGACTGATGACTATTTCACAGAAAATAAAAGGATACTGGAGATACCCAGTAGAGGCAACTCATTCAAAAATTCTATTTAAATAGAAGGAGAGTACAAGCTGGAATCAAGATTGCTGGGAGAAATGTCAATAACCTCAGATGTGCAGATGACACCACTCTTAATGGCAGAAAGTGAAGAGGAACTAAAAAGCTTCTTGATGAAAGTAAAAGAGGAGAGTGAAAAAGTTGGCTTAAAGCTCAACATTCAGAAAACGAAGATCATGGCATCTGGTCCCATCACCTCATGAGAAGAGCTGACTCACTGGAAAAGTCTCTGATGCTGAGAGGGATNATTCTATAGTGGTACACTAATAAAAAAGATAAAGTATGTAAAATCTAGTAAAGGAACCAGACATACAGATGTGACAAAGCGTGAAAAAAAGGCATGCTATGTGGTGATAAATCATTCTGTAATGGACAGAAATATCAAGTCACTCTGGTGTGTCCCTGGAACTAACAGTGTCGTAAGTCAATAATGCTTCTTAACAAAATAAATAAAATCTTACCACCAATCTTGTCTTCAGCAGCTCAAGCTGAATGACTTGATGTTTAAAATTGGTTAATCAATCAATTTGTAGTGTAGCAACAATATGTGAATGATGACTTCTTGGAAAGGTGGGCGTTTATTGCTTTGTGTTTCTTTAACAGACNCCTGGAACTAACAGTGTCGTAAGTCAATAATGCTTCTTAACAAAATAAATAAAATCTTACCACCAATCTTGTCTTCAGCAGCTCAAGCTGAATGACTTGATGTTTAAAATTGGTTAATCAATCAATTTGTAGTGTAGCAACAATATGTGAATGATGACTTCTTGGAAAGGTGGGCGTTTATTGCTTTGTGTTTCTTTAACAGACCTGGATAATCCTGGCTCTTCTTTGTCATTCTGTTCCTCTTTTAGACCCAGCAGAGGAAGTATGTGCCTTGAAATTGTCACTTGACTGCTAATAAGACATACTGACCAGGACTATTTCATGTGATATATTTTGCTTATCAGCTGATCTTTGGATTATCCCACAAAAACGTTTTCACTTTTCATATATAATAATTAATAAGCCTTTAAAAGGATATATAAGAGTTTATTGACAAGGCTACCTTCAAATAAAGGCCTATCACTGGTAATGATATCAGGGATTTTGGGTTCATTTAGGCCACAGTACTAAACCACTTGAATGCATTACAGAGCCTGCTGACCTGGAGCAGGGTCTTTCTACTGTTTGTCAACTCCATTGTTAGCTGGGCCTTTGAAGAGGAACTCAGTTTGAGTTCATTAAAACTCTCCTGTTATTTGTATTTGAGAAGAAATAGAAAAATTAACAAAATAAAATCCATTAAATAATCATGCATTAAATGTTCATGGAGTATGAAGCATTTTTCTAAGCATTGTGAGGGACAGTGATTACAAAGTGTGTGTCCACTGAGGGCTCATGATGGTAATAGATGACTTTATTCTATTTCTTTAAAATGTATTTCTCACTAATCCAAATGTCCATCCCGTGACATCAGATCGTGAAGTATTCTTATTTGATAGATACAGAAATTTAGACTCTGAAAGATGAGCTGACCTGCAGAAGGTTGCTCTTGACAATTAGTTGTTGTTGTTCAGTCACTAAGTCTGACTCTTTGGGACCCCATGAACTGCCACATGCAAGGCTACCCTGCCCTTCACTATCTCCCTGAGTTTGCCCAAACTCATGTCCATTGAGTAGGTAATGCCATCCAACCATCTCATCCTCTGTCACCCACTTAGTACCTGGGAGTCAAATACAAGGAGTCTGGCTCCAGAGTCTAAGACCTTAGCCATGACGTTAACTGGAAGAGAAACAGTCAGCTTTGATGTCTTTGAAGTAAGGAAAGCTATGTAAAGTACTAGGGTAGTACAGAAACAGGTACTATCCTGTGACAGAAGAAGACGTTAATTCTAACTTGGGGTGGGGAAGGATGTGTGGGAAGGAAATCGTGACTAGATCAGGTCTTGACTTGCGAAAAACTGTGAAAGTAGTTCCTTCTAATGAAGATTAAGTAAGTTTTAGTAAAACTTTTTATAAAATATTAATATGCTCAAAGATTTCATAAAACAATGAAAACTCAGTTTTGTTTCTGATAGATATTCTCGATCTAAGTCTAGGATTTCTATGTAACCAACTAAAGTCTTAGTCTATTTCTTATGATATTTCTTAATAATTATAAAGAGTATTTATCCAGTTGCTCAAGGCAGAAATTTTGGTAGCAACTTTGACTCCAGGTTCATTCTGTCTTCCCCTTAAGACCTACCATAAATCCCTATCAAATATATATCCTATAATCCTTCGGCATGTTTCATAAATCATGTTGCCTTGTACCTTGTACTAATGCGATTAATATTTTACAGCCTAAATGCAAGATGGTACAATTATCCTCAATAAATTAAATCCTGTGTTTCAGTTTGATTTTCTTTTTCTAGAGATATTTCTGAATCCTGATTGCTATATCCAATAGCTTTGTGTAAAGCACATACTTAATAACTCTTCAGTGTCTTCATCTAAGATTATTGACTTAAAAAATTAAAATTGATAAGTAAAGGGAAGTCTTTAGAGGGCTAACTATGAAAAATATTAAAAATTTAATCAGAAACTTGGGACCGTAATTATTTTACAAACTGAAAATCCCAACTGATTATTTCTTCTTGTTCATACATATGTGAATGAGAAATACATTGTAGAGAAAATCAAAATAATATTATAGTAACACAGTTCTACTTATAGAACGTTTAATACCTTTGGCAGTGAAACACAATTTGTATTAATTTGACAGGATTTTCTGTCCTTTTTTTTTTTTTTTTGGACAAAACATGCTTGTGCCTAATGATCACCTTTTCTTTATAAATAGGAAACAAACTGAATAAAGGAATATTTGCAGGTTTCTTTTCTGCCCTATGTATAGTAATTTACAATGGCTTTAGAGAAGCTATTGAAAACGTGCATATCTCATCAAAGAAAATAATTAAGTATGCACTATCCGACTTTCTCTACTTTGAAGTTTTTTCTTTGCCACCAATTTTGTAGCTCCCTCCCCGCCCCAAAGTGGTATTTATCTGCAGCAGGCACTGCGGGTGGCATGCCAATACATCCCCAGCCCTCACTTTTGTTATGTGTGATGAAAACTTCTTCCTCCAGGCACTGCACCTCTTTCCCTAAGGGCTTTCTATGGCCCTAGGCGCACACTCTACCTGCTTACAAGGGAACCTGAGGCTTTTAGCAGGCCCCTTGGTGTAGGTCTCAGCCCAGATGAGCAGGGGTTGGTGGGCAAACAGCCAGCTTCCTTGTTCTTCAGGTGGAACCACTCTGGAAGATGCTCTGCTTTCCACAAGAAGTCCCCAGTGTGAATGGGCCCCAGTTTCCCAAGCAAGGGCTTCCCTGGGGGCTCAGACAGTGAAGAATCTGCCTGCAGCACAGGAGACCTGCGTCCAGTCCCTGAGTCAGGAAGATCCCCTGAAGAAGGGAATGGCTACCCACTCCAGCATTCTTACCTGGAGAACCCCGTGGAAAGAGGAACTTGGCGGGCTACACTCCATGGGGTCACAAAGAGTCAGACTTGATGGAGTGACTAACACACTTCCCACAGTGATAACCTGCTTAATTTTTGTTGTTGTTGTTGAAGTATACCTGAGGCTGATTTATAATGTTGTGTTAATTTCAGGTGCACAGCACAGTGATTCATATATATATATATATGTATATATAAAATGTAAGTGTGTGTGTATATATATATACACACACATACACACACAAGCACAGAATTTTAGATTCTTTCCCCTTATAGGTTATTGCAAAATATTTAATATAGTTCCTTGTGCTATACTTATTGGTTATCTCTTTTATATAGAGCAATGTAAACATGTTAATTGGAGAAGGCAATGGCACCCCACTCCAGTACACTTGCCTGGAAAATCCCATGGACGGAGAAGCCTGGAAGGCTGTAGTCCATGGGGTCGCTGAGGGTTGTACACAACTGAGTGACTTCACTTTCACTTTTCCCTTTCATGCATTGGAGAAGGAAATGGCAACCCACTCCAGTGTTCTTGCCTGGAGAATCCCAGGGACGGGGCAGCCTGGTAGGCTGCCATCTGTGGGGTCGCACAGAGTCGGACACGACTGAAGTGACTTAGCAGTAGCAGCAGCAAACATGTTAATTCATATGCATGTACATGTTAATACATACATGTTAATGTGTACATGTTAAGCAGTGTGTACTGTGGTCCTTATTGGTTATCTCTTTTACATATAGCAGTGTGCATGTGTTAATCCCAACCTCCTAAAATAACCTGCATTAATGGGTTTTTATTGCTTCCCTCTGATCAGGCTGAGCCTCCAATTCAAAGTACGCACTTATCGGAGCCCTACGAGCAGTAGCACAAACAATCTCTTCTCTGGCTCGGAATCACTTCTTAAATAAATATCTAGGTTCAAGGTTGGCTATTGGAAGAACCCAACATAAGACTTTACCAGTCACATCAGATGAAGATTACAAATTCCAAGCCTCTACTATATAACTGTAGTCCTTTCCACCAGAATCCCCTCCTCTTACTTGAAGGAGGAAGACAGAGAGAGAGGGAGGGAGGAAGGAGCAGGAGGAGGGGAAGGAAGAGGAGAAAGGACTGTGAGCACGGGCTCTGGGCATCTCTCCCCTCATTTTTCCCCTGTAATGTGATGAGCTGACTTTTCATATATACAAAAATCCTACTAGGCTACTAGTCACCACATTTTTGCAAACTTTGCTGCTATACACCAACTTCTAGGAAAGCTGTAAGCTTTTGTGGGACCCCTGACTCCTATCACAACAGGATTGGATAAGAGAACCTGCAAGCATCACAGTAAAATACATAAATGGTCTCAAGAAAGTGTTTACAGCCTTCTGAAGTAATTCACCCAGCACAGTCCCTTTGCGGTACCTAATTCTTGCTTAACCCAGGGTGCTGGTAACAAAGATAAATGATGCCATGACAGTTGGCAGTACAAGCAGGATGACATGTCAGAGAAAAAAAGCCATCAGTTCTGATTGTTTGCCAGCAGTTTATTTCTCTCTCCCTCATCAGACCGAAAGTGGCAGCTATAGTAGAAGTGTGATTTATACAGCCCAGCAGTGCNTGCTGGTAACAAAGATAAATGATGCCATGACAGTTGGCAGTACAAGCAGGATGACATGTCAGAGAAAAAAAGCCATCAGTTCTGATTGTTTGCCAGCAGTTTATTTCTCTCTCCCTCATCAGACCGAAAGTGGCAGCTATAGTAGAAGTGTGATTTATACAGCCCAGCAGTGCTCCGTGCACAGATCTTTTTGCAAAGGAAAATGATGGGCAACACCTGTGACAGATACCTTCCACTCAAACATCAGAATCCTTCGATGATTTAAAGAAGGCAAAGGGGAGTGTCTGGGCTTTGCTTGGCAGGCAAATAAAAGAGAGGAAAGATTGTATTGGAGACATTATGTACTCTGTGATGCTGATAATGAACCCTGGTCAAGCTTTTGAGGGAAAAGAAGGAAGCCTCATTGATATTAGAGAGAATGAGTCACAGTTTCTTGTTTCTGTTGAGCTTTGTGGAAAGGAGAATGATGACATGGGAAGAACATGGTCTTTAGAGGAAGATCTGGGCTAGAATACCAACTTTGCTATTTTCTGGATTGGCAAGCTATTTTACCTCTATATGCCCCAGTTTTCTTAGTTGTAAAAAGTGATTTTAATAACTTTCATAGTGAAATTTTCTCAGTTATGTCCAACTTTTTGTGACCCCATGAACTATATAGTCCATGGAATTCTCTAGGCCAGAATATTGGAGTGGGTAGCCTATCCCTTCTCCAGCAGATCTTCCTGACCCAGGAATTGACCTGGCGTCTCCTGCATTGCAGGTGGATTCTTTACCAACTGAGCTATCAGAGAAGCCCAAATAGCTATCGTACCAACTGATTATGTGAGTTAATCTTGGGATTATAGGCTATTTACAGGTACACAGATGCGTATGACTTAATCATGTTGCAGGAAAGCAGAAACTTCTGGTTAGATACTTTCACATTGGTCTTAATTACTAAGAACCTCCCAGATGCTAGGGCTGTGTTGACAATAGAAAATCAAAGGTACATAGAGCTCCCAGTCAAGTTTGAGAAGAGAGGCCGATTTAGCACAGGAGTGCTTGTACCTTTTTGATAAATACATGTCCTTCTTTTGTCTGTCTTTGAACAGAGAATTATTACTCTGCCTTTTTCCACAAATAGCTAGTTGAGGGATTTTTTGCTTCCATGCCACAGAATGAAACATGCTTGCATGAATCTGGAATTTTATAAATATATATATATAAATAAATAAATATATATATAAATAAATATATATATAATATATATATATAAATATATATATATACAAAACATTTAACCAAAACCTGTCTTGATGGTGATAAGGAAAGGTGATCGTTCATCAGATAAAATAGGAACTTTCTTTGAGTCTAGTAAGACGTTACCAGTAGTATAGTCTTATGTACTCTATGACCTGATGTCTCAGTTCTATCTTCTATAACTGAAGCAGAAACCTCAAGCATACTGAAATGTCCATGAAACAAGCAAGAAAAAAGACTCTGTGACGGGATAGAAAATAAAGGCAGTGGGGAGCATTTCAGTGATGGTCCCTAAGGAGGAATCAGTGGGCTTGGTTGCCCTGGGCTTGAGTCAGTAAGCAAATGTGGTGATGCTGTGTGTGAGGCAGGGTGAGAGGGTCCACCCTGCAATGGTAAGGCTCAAGTTAGCAGGGTGGCAGACTTGTGTTTGCAAAAAGTTTGTCAAATTTAGAGAGAAATCTAATCTCTGAGTGAATATATGTAGGAAATGGTGCATATTCCCTGGGGTGGATTTGAAAAATGTTGGTGCAGTTGTTCTTAAGTCTACTATTGATTAGATTAACCTGGAAAGCTTTCTCAAAACAAAAGGAAACAAGACAAAACAAAACCAATGTCTAGATCCTACTTCCAAACCAATTAAGTCACAATCTCAGGGTAGAATCATTATATTTTAAAAAGCTGTATGTATACAAAAATCAAAAGGAGTTTACACTGAACATCTGTATATTTTTCACTTGGATTCTACTTTTAAAATTTGCTAGATTTGCTTTATCAAATATCTACCTGAACATCATCTAGTAATGCATTCCGTTGGTACATTTTGAAGCAGATTGCGGATCTTCGCACACTTAGTATGTCACCTCGCATGTCGTTAACAAGAATACAATAGTGTTTACAACATTTGTCTTCTGTTATAAAATTTACATACAGTGAAATGCACATACCTTAGTCCATTTGCCGAGTTTTAGTAAATGCATGAACCTCTGTAACCCAAGCTTCTAGCATAGTATAGAATATTTTTGTCACTCCAGAAAGTTTCCTCATGCCCTTTCTCAGTCAGTTCCTTGTCTCCACTCCCCAGAGGCCATCATTATTCTGAATTTTTTCCTCACCACAGATTATCAACTTTTTGAGAATTTCACACAAATGGAATCATTTGCTATGTATTCGCTTGTGTTAGGCATTGTTCACTTTGCATAACACTTTAGAGGTTTATCTAGGCTAATGACCCTAATAGTATATTTTTTCTTATTGTTGAGTTTTGTAGTGCAGTATTGTATAAGCATACTGCATTTTGTTTATTATCCATTCTCTTTTAAAGGGCACTTTGGTTGCTTTCAGTTTTTAGCTATTATAAGTAAACCTACTATGGGCATTCTTTCACAAGTCCTTTTGTGAACATATGTTTTCCTTTTGTAGGAGGAGAATCACTAGGCCTTAGGGTAAGCTTAGTGCCATTTTACAAGAAATTGCCTAAACTTTTTTTTCCTAGAAGATTGCACTGTTAGGCCCTGAACGGCCTAATCACGGGAGACGTCGCTTCACAGATCACCAAGACCCGAATTCGATGCAAACAGCAAGAGGATTTATTGAACCGGCGCGCCGGGGTTCGATCATCCTCGAAAGGAGCGAACCCCGACCTCAGTTATAGAGCAGTTTTTATACACAAAAGCTACAAGTAGGTATAGGTGGGGTGAAGACAATCTGAACAAACTGATTGGTGGGCAAAGCTTGACCTTTACAGAGATAGGTCTGGAAATTATCAGGTTGAAAAGGCTGACTGACCACCTTGCGGCGGTTAGCCAATTCTCAGAAAAATAGCACTCTAGGAAAGTTTAACAGAAAAACAATTACCCGAGGGGTCTCTTGTGAGGGCCAGGAAACTAGACTATAGGTCATCAGATAGGGGGCAGGTTCTTTTTCCATGAGTCATGACTTGCCTCTAAGGATCAGAACAAAGGATTGCTTTTAAAATTTAACTTTTTCTCTTCAGCACCATTTTTTGCATTCCCATCAACAATTACAAGAGAATCCTAGTTTGTTCCACAGCATTTGATGACACCTTTTTTTTTCTTTTTTCCCTAAAGAGAAAAAAAAAATGCTTTCTTTACTTTTTTTCTTGTTCTTCCAGTATTTTGGAGATAAAATTGACATGTGGCACTAAATTATTTGATTTATATCCATCATGATGTGATTAGCACAATAAATTTGGTGATCAAGATTTTTAATTATAGTCATTCTGGTGTACGTACATTGGTATCTCATTGTCCTGACAAGTATTATCAACACTCTTTCATACACTTACTGACCATTTATGTATCTTCTTTTGTGACTTTTATGTTGTTCAGGCCACTTACATTAGGTTCTTATCTACTTACTATTAAGTTGAAGGGTTTTGTTGTCATTTGCTTGTTTTTACATATCCTGGATCCCAGTCTTGTCAGATATATGTCTTATGGAAACTTTTCTCTCGATCTGTGTCTTGAAAATTTATTTTCTTTATCTTATTGTTTAATGAGAGAAGTTTTACAATTTGCTAAAATCTAATTTATATTTTCACAGTCATTGCTTTTTTAGCTGGTCTCGGGGCTTCCTTTTAGCTCAGTTGGTAAAAAATCTGCCTGCAATGCAGGAGACCCCAGTTCGACTCCTGGGTCAAGAAGATCCCCTGGAGAAGGGATAGGCTACCCCACTCCAATATTCTTGGCTTTCCACTGTGGCTCAGCTGGTAAAGAATCTGCTTGCAATGCAGGAAACCTGGGTTTGATCCCTGGGTTGGGAAGATCCCCTGGAGAAAAGAAAGGCTACTCACTCCAGTATTCTGGCTGGGAGAACTCCATGGACTATACAGTCCATGAGGTTGCAAAGAATCGGACATGTCTGAGAAACTTTTACTTTCACTTTTAGGGTTTCCCGGGTGGTGCTCCTGGTAAAGAATCCGTCTGCCAATGCAGAAGACCTAAGAGATGTGGATTTGATCCCTTGGTCGGGAAGATCCCTGGAGGAGGGCATGGCAACCCACTCCAGTATTCTTACCTGAAGTAACCTGGCAGAATATCCAGAGGAACCTGAGAGGGACTGAGATTCTTGGTCTCTAAGAGTTGGACAAGACTGAAGTGACTTAGCATGCATGCAAGAAAAATTTGATTTTCATACTTTTTTCAAATGATTCTAACTTATAGCCAAAAGTGAGACCATCTGAATTATAGAAACCAATAAAGTTCTCTGACAAGCTATTAAGAAAATTAAAACATCAAATTTGGAAAAAAAAAAACATCTTTGGGAGAAATGTTATCTTAAGAGAACTTGAGTAGCCAGTCTTCATACCAGGGCACTGAGCTTGTGGTAGCTGGTTAATCCCAGGCCCTCTCAGAGCTTATAACATGCCCCATGACTAGACCATGATGATTTAGGTACTGGGTAATGTGTGTGTGCTAAGTAGCTTCAGTCTTGTCCTACTCTTTTCAACCCCATGAGCTGGAGCCTGATGGGCTCCTCTGTCCATGGAATTCTCCGGGGAAGAATACTGGAATGTGTTGCCATGCCCTCCTCCAGGGGACCTTCCTGACCCAGGGATCAAACACACATCTCTTACATCTCCTGCACTGGCTCGGTGGTAAAGAACCCACCTCCCAATGCAAGGGACATGGGTTCGATCCCTGAATCAGAAAGATTTCCTGGAGAAGGAAATGGCAGCCTGCTCTAGTATTCTTGCTTGGGAAATCCCATGGACAGAGGAGCTTAGGGAGCTAAGGTCCATAGGGCTGCAGGAGGAGTAACTAAACAAAAACAACCACAAGATGGAAGTTGTAATATTAGGGGCATTGGTGACTATAGTTGAATAGGAAAATGGGGAAACAGGAGTTAACATTCTCAAAACTGAAATCTTCAGTGTTCCATCCCGACCAGGAATAGACTAGTATATTGGCTCATATAAGATTCCTATAATACTTGTATGAAAGACGTTATAGAAAAAGCAGAAACTAAACCTACTACATTTGTTGGCAAATGCTGCATTAGTTTGAGCTTAATTTGGATTAAGACCACAAGATCAAAATGCTCAGGAAGGGAAGAAAGATTAGTTCATGGAAATACTGGTTCCCATTTATTTAGTGCTTAATACACATCAGGAGTTGCCAAACTAGCCAACAGCTAAATCTGTCTCACAATTTTTGTGACACAAATTGTACTGGAACATAGACACCGCCTTCATTTACTTATTGTCTATGGCTATTTTCACACTGCAGTGGTTGTTGAGTAGTTTGCCAGATGGTATGGTCCACAAAGCCAGAAATATTTCCTATTTATCCCTTTATTGAAAAGTTTATTGACACTTGATATTAATTGTTTTTAAGCTACATGATATGCCTGTAGGGGAGATATTTTCTGTCCATTTTAAATACAGAGAAACTGAAGCTTAGTGAATTTAGATTACTCATCCAAGATGGTAAAAGGAAAAACTAGAATTTAAACTCTTGTATGGATACCTTCAATGCATATTCTCATTCTGTTGTACAATTCTCTCTCCCTCAGAGACGAACTTAAAAACAAATACAATAATTATGGTCATTGAAAGGATTTGTCATGCATTAGATACTGGAAAACAAAACTGGTTAATAAAAGGGATAATTGGTACTGAAAGTTTACAAGGATGGACATTTAATGAGTCATATACAAGATTAATTTACATACCATCAGCAAAGTCTCCACTACATCATGTAATCATCTGGTTAACATCAAATCCTTGTTTAGGACAAAGCATTAAGCCCCATCAAGATATTGTAATTCAGAGCAGAAATGCATCTGCATCAAAAACCATATTCTGATACCAGAGAGTCTGTGAGTAGAGAAAGGCACATGTGGTGAAGAAAGAGCATTTTAACCAGCCCTTGACAAACAGGAGGGATTTAGACTTGCAACACTGCAGGCAAGGAAAGCAGTGCACGTGTCAAGAGCAGGCTCTCGTTTATTTTTTCTAGAAAGTAGACTGAAGGAAGCTTCGCTAAAAATTTTACGACAGAAAAGAAAATCAATGTTAGATCATACAAAGTCTTAAATGCCTGGTTAAAACACTGCATATAAATGAAGCACGTTTATACCTAAGAAGACCAACCTAACTTGCCCAGAATTGAAAGTGAGTCCTGGGATACAGGACTTCTGATGCTAAAACTAGAGTGGTCTTGAGCGAATTGAGATGGCCAGGCTCTGCATTTACACACTCTCTCTCTCTCTCTCTCTCTCTCTCTCTCTCTCTCTCTCCCCACCCCCAAAGTAGCATATGTTCCTACAGAAATAATGCAGAACCATAATCCTTAACTCCTATTTAATATTTAATAATATTCATCTAAGGGATTGTGAGAGAAAGGATGAATTGAGTCAACTGGAATTCACCTGAGAATAATGTGAGAATTGGCTGCTGAATTCATTATCAATTATATTTCATTTCAGCAGATCCCAGCATTACTGATACACAGTATGATAACTCTAGAAAAGGGATACGAACTAGAGAGGCTAATTAATAAAACATCTTTTTCAGAGAAAAAAAATAAAGCAACAAATAATCAAGCAATCTCCTTTGTGAATCAGTTTTAAGATACAAGATTTTTAATTAAAAATCATCTCATCTTATTTTTTGTTCTATGTTAATAAAGAGTTTTAAATTGTGACTAATATATTGGGCATTGCAAACTTTGATTACTTAAGAGTACTTGATACAAAATAACATTTGATTTATTCATTTTTTGCTCATACATTCAATCACTCAAGAGTTTTCAAGAGCCTACTAAATGAGGGGAAAATGAAGATAAGACAAATGCCCTGTCCTCAAGTAGATCAGAAATCCCTTAGGAAAAGAGATATATAAAACAAATACTAACAAAGCAAAGAGGTAAAAAAAATAAGTAACAGATTTGTGGAAGAAGGGAATTCTTTTCACTTTCGATGAAGTAGTTAAAGGATTCTTCATAGAAGAGATAATGTGTGAGAGAAGCCTCGGTAGATCTTTGGAGGTGAGCTAGCATCCACATTTTACTTACAGGGGAATGAATGAATAAAAGGCGGGAATTAGATATGACAGTCTGTACTGAACAAGCAGACAGGCAGCCTGGGCCCGGCAGAACTGGTGGGATATTTATTGAGAAAACAGAGGAAGGTGGAGGCAACACCCGTGTAACCAGAGGATGGATATAGACCATGGAGAAAGGAAGGTGAATTGCAGAGCTGGAAGTCTGTTGGTACAGAGTGAGTCTCAGGAGTAGGACTGAGTCAGAAGGATCATAACTGATCTGAAGCTGTATCCAAAGACAAAGACGAAATGGCAAAGAAGGGAATGGACGACAAACAGGCAAAAATTAGAATGCTATGAACTCAGAGTCATTAACATGCTTATGCTCTGTTGTGGAGATGGGAGAGCATTATATGAGTTCCTGAAAGCAAGTTGGTACTCTAAGTAAGCGTTTTCTCACATGTCACCTAGCAATCCTGCTTCTGGGTTTGTGTGAAAGAAAGCTTTTGTGAATCTGTAAAGTTTCTTTTGTCAAGGTTGCTTATTTTAATGGCATTTATAGTAGAAAATATTGGGTACCCATGGGTGAATGGATAAAACGTGGAGGAGTAGTATGCAGTAATTAGAAACCATAAGATCTGAAAGAATAGAGCTCAGAATATCGACAGATAGAAGGAAGCAGAATGACATTTATAACACAGTGTGGGTTTCATAAATTAAATATACATGTTCCCCAAATGACAAAACAGTCAGTTTTTCATAATACAGCATATTCTTTCCTAAAATCATCTTGCTGTACAAAAAATGCAATACTCGTGAGACTGTTTGGGGGAGAACATGAAGAGCTTTGTTGGTGACATGAAAAAAAAAAACTTAATAAAAACTGCAGCACAATTAAGCATGCACAACTTTAAGCTTTTAACATTAAGTTAAAAGTATGTACACTGTAGTACATACATACTCCTACCTTCACCCTTAAAGAGATCAGAAGTTTTCTTGGGAAAGTGGGCTTGAATGTGGGAAAGGTTGCAGCTTGTGAGTTATTATGGGATGATGGAATGACGCTTATCTGAAGTTAGAAAGTTGCTAACACAGTTGTGAATATATGGTTTATAACACATGTGGTGACTTAAGGTAGCTGGTAGATATTTAAAGGGTGTGTGTGTGTGCGTGGTGTATTCCTACCGGGTTCTATTCAGCAGGGCGCAGTTTTCTGCACTCACCTATTGTTTCTCCTGGATGGAATTACAGATGATGTGAAGGCTGAACCATGCTCAATTTTTTTCTTTATATCCTTGGCATTGGAACAAATTCACTGTTACAAAACAAGTATTACAGAAGAAATGACTATATGAACACATGCAAACAAATGAACATAAGACAGTGTGAAAAAAAAAAGGAAATACAGAAATTTATAAAATAAAGCAGGGGACTTTGATGAGCCAATGATGATAATTGGTAATGTTGCTGGGTTGGTGAGTATGACTAATCCATTCTCTTCTGACTTTCATTCAAAGAAAATGAAAAGTGGGGGCCAGAGAGAGGTGCCATATGTTCAGGGTGAATATTTCAGGAAAGATTATGTAAGAAATTACAGGGTGCCTTAGATGGTTTTTAATCTGTAAAATGAGTTTATTTAAAAAAAAAAAAAAGAGGAAGGGGCTAGAGAGAACTTTAAATCCAGGTGTTGACAGTGAAGAATGGTCTTAGAGATAGAGGAAGAGTATTGCAAGACACAGGAAACTCAGCCACACAAGCTTATGGAACTAGAGAAAGACAAAGAGGGTTGAAAGAAAAAAAATCAACACAGATAATAGTTGATCATAAACAGAAAGTTGATCTCTAAATCAGCCAAAGGCACTATTAGGAGTAAGCTCCCTTCCATTTTGAACTTTGTGAGTAGTAATACCCATATATCCTTCCCAATATATGGCTCACTGAAAAAAGCAAGCAGATTATATAGCCGAAAATCACTGATGTTCGGAAGCTGCAGAAAATACCCAATAATTTAGTGACTGCCACGCAGTTTGATCACAGGACATGGAGGCATGGTTTTGGAGGTACACAGAAACTGTAAAAGGAGATATGAAAAGTAGTCTGCGGAGGAAATAAAAACTGCAGATTCAAGGGCAAAAATGAGAAACCAGCCTCTGGAAGGTAATGGACAATAAGATAGTCGATGGTAAAAGTGAAAGGTGATAATGAATCACTTTTACACAGATGAATATTCACTAGGATGATGGGGCTTGAAAAGGGGGGAAAAAATGTGTATTTTGAAGATTGAAAGACACTGTAGTTGAATAGACAAGCTAGTATTTTCCCTTTGAAATGATGCAGGCCAGAGTACAATGTAGAAGTATGCACTTCAAAGTACACCTAGAGCATTTTTATTCAAGGTTACATATAATACCTGAAGGATGCAAAGGATGGAGGGAGAGAGTGAAGGGGAGAGGGTCTACTAAGAGTCAGATAAAGTGATACAGAGATTAGGTCATTTATCTTCCATGGTAATATGATTTTCCTTGGGTAGCCTAGCTCTCAGTTGGGATCCTCCTTACCTCTCAAAATCTATATAACATTGCATTTAGCTTTCCTCACCAACCCGCTGAGGCTGTGGACATGCAGTGCTTCCCAAAGTATATGCAAAGTTCTATTTCCATGGCCACCTAAGTGTCTGGGTACTTTCTCTGTCTTGGGTCATCTTTGTTGACCGACAGTTGGAACTCAGGCTCTTCCTTAAAAAAAAAAAAAAAAAATTCAACAGTCCTAATACATTTGTCTGAGTCTGTTATTACACTGTCCTGAAATGTAGGGTAAAAGAGAAGGGTTTACATCACAGTCATGTGAACAAATTAATATGGGAAATTAGGAAAGCTTACTCTTAAAATGTCCTTCAGCTACCACACTACTGTAGAATTTCATGAATCTTTTACCCTAGTGGGCTGTAGAAACTCCCCACTGGATCTTTTATGGCCATTCCTTCCCCTCTTCACAGTTTTTTCTCTCTTTCTCTATTTCAAGGTGAGCTATTCCACACAGAGAATCTTATCCCTCTTCTCTGAAGCTGGGGTGCCCATTCCCTAATGCCAGAGTTTATCAGTTCAGCCACTCAGTCGTGTCCAACTCTTTGCAACCCCCGTCTGCAGCACGCCAGGCCTCCCTGCCCATCACCAACTCCTTGAGTTCACTCAAACTAGTGTCCACTGTGTCGGTGATGCCATCCAACCATCTCATCCTCCGTCGTCCCCTTCTTCTCCTGCCTTCAATCTTTCCCAGCATCAGGGTCATTTCCAATGAGTCAGTTATTTGCATCAGGTTGCCAAAATATTGGAGTTTCAGTTTCAGAATCAGTCCTTCCAATGAATATTCAGGACTGATTTCCTTTAGGGTGGACCGGTTGGATTTCTTTGCAGTCCAAGGGACTCTAAAGAGTCTTCTCTAACACCACAGTTCAAAAATATCACTTCTTCTCTGCTCAGCTTTCTTTATAGTTCAACTCTTACATCCATACACGACTACTGGAAAAAACATAGCTTTGACTGGACAGATCTTTGTTGGCAAAGTAATGTCTCTGCTTTTTACTATGCTGTCTAGGTTTGTCATAACTTTTCTTTTCTTTTTTTTTTTTAAATACATAAATTAATTTAAAAAATATAAGACTTACAGCAAAGAAACAAATCTATAATGGCAAATATTAAGGCAACAAAATATGAATAAGAAAAGGTGATTTTTAAAGCCAGGATCATTACCAATGACTCAAAATCATACAATGCATAAACTATGCCTATAGTCTACCGAATAATAACATAATAATAATATCACTTATAAAGAAAACAAAGTATAAGCATTCCAAAAAATCAAAGCAAAATAGGTATCATTTAAACATTTTTTTTTTTATTACAGTTTCAATTTCCATGCTTGTAATGGGTCTGTTAAGATTTTCTATTTCTTCCTGGTTCAGTTTTGGAAAGTTGTACCTGTCTAAGAATTTGTCCATTTCTTCCACGTTGTCCAATTTATTGGCATATAATTGCTGATAGTAGTCTCTTATGATCCTTTGTATTTCTGTGTTGTCTGTTGTGATCTCTCCATTTTCATTTCTAATTTTATTGATTCGATTTTTCTCTCTTTGTTTCTTGATGAGTCTGGCTAGTGGTTTGTCAATTTTATTTATCCTTTCAAAGAACCAGCTTTTGGCTTTGTTGATTTTTGCTATGGTCTCTTTTGTTTCTTTTGCATTTATTTCTGCCCTAATTTTTATGATTTCTTTCCTTCTACTTACTCTGGGGTTCTCCAATTCTTCCTTTTCTAGTTGCTTTAGGTGTAGAGTTAGGTTATTTATTTGACTTTTTTCTTGTTTCTTGAGGAATGCCTGTATTGCTATGAACTTTCCCCTTAGCACTGCTTTTATGGTGTCCCACAGGTTTTGGATTGTTGTGTTTTCATTTTCATTTGTTTCTATGCAAATTTTGATTTCTTTTTTGATTTCTTCTGTGATTTGTTGGTTATTCAGAAGCGTGTTGTTCAGCCTCCATATGTTGGAATTTTTGATAGTTTTTCTCCTGTAATTGAGATCTAATCTTAATGCATTATGGTCAGAAAAGTTGCTTGGAATGATTTCGATTTTTTTGAATTTATCAAGATGAGATTTATGGCCCAGGATGTGATCTATCCTGGAGAAGGTTCCGTGTGCACTTGAGAAAAAGGTGAAATTCATTGTTTTGGGGTGAAATGTTCTATAGATATCAATTAGGTCTAACTGGTCTATTGTGTCCTTTAAAGTTTGCGTTTCTTTGTTAATTTTCTGTTTAGTTGATCTGTCCATAGGTGTGAGTGGGGTATTAAAGTCTCCCACAATGATTGTGTTACTGTTGATTTCCCCTTTCATACTTGTTAGCATTTGTCTTACATATTGTGGTGCTCCTATGTTGGGTGCATATATATTTATAATTGTTATATCTTCTTCTTGGATTGATCCTTTGATCATTATGTAGTGGCCTTCTTTGTCTCTTTTCACAGCTTTTGTTTTAAAGTCTATTTTGTCGGATATGAGTATCGCTACTCCTGCTTTCTTTTGGTCTCTATTTGCATGGAATATCTTTTTCCAGCCCTTCACTTTCAGTCTGTATGTGTCTCTTGTTTTGAGGTGGGTCTCTTGTAGGCAGCATATATAGGGATCTTGTTTTTGTATCCATTCAGCCAGTCTTTGCCTTTTGGTTGGGGCATTCAATCCATTTACATTTAAGGTAATTACTGATAAGTATAATCCCGTTGCCATTTACTTTACTGTTTTGGGTTTGGGTTTATACTCCCTTTTTTGGTGTTTCCTGTCTGGAGAATATCCTTTAGCATTTGTTGGAGAGCTGGTTTTGTGGTGCTGAATTCTCTCAGCTTTTGCTTGTCTGTAAAGGTTTTGATTTCCCCTTCATATTTGAATGAGATCCTTGCTGGGTACAGTAATCTGGGCTGTAGGTTATTTTCTTTCATCACTTTAAGTATGTCTTGCCATTCCCTCCTGGCCTGAAGAGTTTCTGTGGAGAGATCAGCTGTTATCCTTATGGGAATCCCCTTGTGTGTTATTTGTTGTTTTTCCCTTGCTGCTTTTAATATTTGTTCTTTGTGTTTGGTCTTTGTTAATTTGATTAATATGTGTCTTGGGGTGTTTCGTCTTGGGTTTATCCTATTTGGAACTCTCTGGGTTTCTTGGACTTGGGCGATTATTTCCTTCCCCATATTAGGGAAGTTTTCAACTATTATCTCCTCAAGTAATTTCTCATGATCTTTCTTTTTGTCTTCTTCTTCTGGGACACCTATAATTCGAATGTTGGAGCGTTTCATATTGTCCTGGAGGTCTCTGAGATTGTCCTCATTTCTTTTAATTCGTTTTTCTTTTTTCCTCTCTGATTCATTCATTTCTACCATTCTATCTTCTATTTCACTAATCCTATCTTCTGCCTCCGTTATTCTACTATTTGTTGCCTCCAGAGTGTTTCTGATCTCATTTATTGCATTATTCATTATATAATGATGCTTTTTTATTTCTTCTAGGTCCTTGTTAAACCTTTCTTGCATCTTCTCAATCCTTGTCTCCAGATTATTTATCTGTGATTCCATTTTGAGTTCAAGATTTTGGATCATTTTCACTAACAATATTCTGAATTCTTTCTCAGGTAGATTCCCTATCTCTTCCTCTTTGGTTTGGTTTGGTGGGCATTTCTCCTGTTCCTTTACCTCCTGGGTATTCCTCTGTCTCTTCATCTTGGTTATATTGCTGCGTTTGTTGTGGCCTTCCTATATTATGGGAATTTGTGGAGTTCTCTTTATTATGTAATTTCCTCCCTATAGGTGGGGTTGTATCAGTGGCTTGTCAAGGTTTCTTGGTTAGGAAGGCTTGCTTTGGAGTTCTGGTGTGTGAAGCTGGATTTCTTCTCTCTTGAGCTTGGAGTATCACTACACGGCTGCCCCAGCAAAGTGCAGCCTCCGCTCCCCACCCTGGAGGAAGGGCGTCTCCTAACCGCCACCCCTCCCGACCCTCAAGGTGGGACAGCTCCTCCAGGCCCTCCCGCGTCAGCGCAGCCACCGATCTTGGATGCGAGTTGATCTTCCCAGTCCCCGACCCTGCTCTCGGACGTGGGGACGTGGGGTAACTCCTCTCGGGCAGGCTGAGTGCGCTGGTCGTTGCAGCCACCCGTACTGAGTGCTAATCAATCAGTGGCTCTTCCCAGTCCCCGACCCTGGCCTCAGACGTAGGGTGGTCCTTCCGGCCCCAGACCCTGGCCTCGGGCTCAGGGTGGTTCTTCCCAGCCCCCGACCCTGACCTCGGACACGGTGTGGCTCCTCTCAGCTGTTCCCGCGCTGTCCCAGCCTGGCACTCTCTGCCGCTGCCCCTGACCTCGGAAGTGGGGTGGCTCCTCCCAGCCGTTCCTGCGCCGTCACTGCCTGGGACTCTCGGCTGCTGTCTCTTGGACGTGGGGTGGCTTGTCTGGGCCGCGCTTAGTGAGCCGGCGGCTCGCAGCCGCCTGCGCTTAGTGATAACTTTTCTTCCAAGGAGTAAGTGTCTTTTAATTTCATGGCTGCAATCACCATCTGCAGTGATTTTGGAGCCCAAAAAATAGAGTTAGCCACTGTTTCCACTGTATCCCCATCTATTTGCCATGAAGTGATGGGGCCAGATGATGTATCTTAGTTTTCTGAATGTTGAGTTTTAAGCCAGCTTTTTCACTCTCCTCTTTCACTTTCATTAAGAGGCTCTTTAGTTCCTCTTCGCTTTCTGCCATAAGGGTGGTGTCATCTGCATACCTGAGGTTACTGATATTTCTCCCGGCAATCTTGATTCCAGCTTGTGCTTCATCCAGCCCAGTGTTTCTCATGATGTACTCTGCATAGAAGTTAAATAAGCAAGATGGCAATATATAGCCTTGACATACTTCCCTATTTGGAGCCAGTCTGTTGTTCCATTCCATTCTAACAGTTGTTCCAGTTCTAACTGTTGCTTCCTGACCTGCATATAAGTTTCTCAAGAGGAAGGTCAGGTGGTCTGGTATTCCCATCTCTTTAAGAATTTTCCAGTTTGTTGTGGTCCCCTTAGTCAAAGACTTTGACATAAACAATAAAGCAAAAGTAGATATTTCTCTGGAATTCTCTTGCTTTTTCAATGTTGGCAATTTGATCTCTGGTTCCTCTGCCTTTTTTAAATCCAGCTTGAACATCTGAAAGTTCATGTACTATTGAAGCCTGGCTTGAACAATTTTTGAGCATTACTTTACTAGCATGTGAGATGAGTACAATTGTGTGGTAGTTTGGCCACTAGTGAGTTTTCCAAATTTGCTGGCATATCGAGTGCAGCACTTTCACAGCATCATCTTTTAGTAATTGAAATAGCTCAACTGGAATTCCATCACCTCCACTAGCTTTGTTCATAGTGGTGCTTTCTAAGGCCCACTTGACTTCACATTCCAGGATATCTGGCTCTAGGTTGGTGATCACACCGTTGTGTGATCTGGGTTGTAAGATATTTTTTGTGTGTAATTTTTCTGTGTATTCTTGCCATCTCTTCTTAATATTTTCTACTTCTGTTAGGTCCATACTGTTTCTGTCCTTTATTGTGCCCACCTTTGCATAAAATGTTCCCTTAGTATTTCTAATTTTCTTAAAGAGATCTCTAGGCTTTCCCATTCTATTGTTTTCCTCTATTTCTTGCATTGATCCCTGAGGAAGGCTTTCTTATCTCTCCTTGCTATTCTTTGTAACTGTGCATTCAAATGGGTATATCTTTCCTTTTCTCTTTGGCCTTTCTCTTCTCTTCTATTCACAGCTAATTGTAAGGCCTCCTCAGACAACCATTTTGCCCTTTTGCATTTCTTTTCCTTGGGTATGATCTTGATCCCTGCCTCCTGTACAATGTCAGGACCCTCCTTATCAAGGTGTGAATTGTTTTTAATGGAAAACACATAGAAATGTAATCCTCATAGAAATTCTGCTTGTCAGATGATAAATTCTTTCCCTCTTTCCCTTGAGTTTTATGGATCGCAGTGGAGGTTCAGCCAGGTAAAATGACATATACAAGATCACAAAACTCCCAAGGAGGATGAGCCAGAACTCAAAGCCTGCTTATGTGAATAAACGTGAGAAGCTTGTTTTGAGAGACCCTGGTGCAGGAGGCTTGCCACATGCACCCCACAACTGACGATGGAACTACCTGTGAGGTCTCATTTATCCCCCACGTTTTACAGATGAGGAAACTGAGACCGCAAGGGTGTGAGACACCGTTTGAAAGTCAAACTTGTGTTTAACATATATCTGTTTTCTGGGCAATAGAAGCATGGGAAGGATGAAGAAAAGGACAGATATTTGAAAAGGAAAGTCTGCCATAGATAAAGTTTGGTGAGTGAAGGGTCCTGGGGACTCCCTTTGAGTGTGATAGTTTGCTCTGAGAGTACACAGAGCCCTGTATACATTTCTGATATTTTTTTCTAGTCTGTGAAACAAACGCATTTTTTTCTCTTTTCCACACTGATCTTTGGGGTTTTCTGGCTTTTGCTAGGTCCAGTTATTTTTGCCTTATGGATAATAGCAACACAGACAAGATCCTCCCCCTGGCTGGACTAACGGGGCTCTCATTTCCTCTGGAAGCCTGGCAGTGTGAGGGCAGTTTTGGACTTGCCTGTCAGAGATGAGATTTTTGTCATCAATCTTTCTCTGCCTGTGGAGCAGAAGTGTGGCGAGGGGAACTGCTGTCTGCAAAAATTGCTTCTAAGGTGGGGAAAGATTATTTACATGCCCCCTTCCTTAGAGACAGGCCCTCACAGAGGTCTGTGATTGGCCTGGAAAGTGAAATAGAAATTAGGCTCTCACAGCATCCTGCAGGCAGCTCATGCAGGCCTTTCTCCTGACCCCCAGGCTGTATTTCTAGCACAGCAATATCTTGGTGTCCTCCTTTTCTTTCAAGCTGAGAGCATGGAGTAAATATTGTTCCCCCATCTTATACTTTCCCAACACAGCAGAATACACACAATGTTCGGGTCTTCCTTCCCAGATCTTTCGAGAGGTACTTATTTTAGCAGTAAGAGAACAGCCTCTGGGTCCCTGCTGAGTTGCATGACCTTAGGCAGGTTACTCAGACTCTGTATCTCCGTTTCCTAGGACATCAATTGGGGCTGATGATGGTAGCATCATCTTCTTAGAGTCAACATGAAGATAAAAGCAGTTAATGTTGATAAAGCACTTATAAGAGCACATGGTGTTTATCAAGTGTGACATAAGCGTCTGGGAGACTGAAAATATAACATGGACTCTCTGAGGATGTGTGCACGTAGGTATCAAAAGTTAGGACTTTGTCTAGCCCTGTGCTTCTGCGTTGCGTTCCTTCCCAGCTCTCTTACAGCTTCCTCTCCTGTTATGTATCCCTCTTTATTGAAATGACTTCTGTTCATGATAAATGGCAGGGTTTGTGAGTGAAGAGTGGTTTATTCTGTTTCTTATTTCGTCCCCACTGCCGCTGCTGCAGAATTGAAACACTTACAGGTTCAGTCTCCGGTCTATGTTAGATAATCACTTTTGGAAAAGTAAATGAAGGAAGGATGGAGAATCTGACCCCTGCTTTTTAAATCTTTGATCTCTTCTAATAGAAAGTCAGGCTTCCAGGTGGTGCAGTGGTAAAGAACCCGCCTGCCAATGCAAGAGACACAGGTTTAATCCCTGGGTCAGGAAGATTCCTTGGAGAGGGAAGTAGCAACCCACTTCAGGATTCTTGTCTGGGAAAACCCATGGGCAGAGGAGCCCGGTGGGCTACAGTCCACGGGGTCACAAAGAGTCAGACATGATTGAGCACACATACACACCCACACCCACACACACACACACACACACACCCCAGTAGTATCTGGATACTACTTCTTGGAAGAGCCCCCTCCATGTCATGAATAATAAAGCTCTTCAGTAAGAAAAATGGAAGATGTGAGGCCCCTGTACCAGGCCTGCATCAGTTTCTAGAGGATTTGACGTGTTTAGGAATCATCCTTCCCTCTCAGCTTTTCCTTCTGTTCCCTGTGGTGATTTCAAACTTGGGTGGATCAAGGTCATTCAAAACCTTCCACCACTTGTCCAGGGATCAGTGAGGTGGAACTGAAGACTTTGGAAGTGGTCCAGGTTATTTTGAAGAAACTCGAGGATAAAAGATCTGCTGCTTAGGGCTGCCTAATTTCCCCAGGGAAACTTTCTGGCATGTGTTAACACTGCTGGTGAGACCAAAGAGCTGAGGCAATTTAGCATGGCCAAGAAGAAATGTGCTTAACAGGAGATAAACTCATTGCCAGGCCCATTCTCACTGGGAAAAGTATAATAGAAACTTGCAGTAAATCACTCTGCATATAACCACGCATGTAGTAACCACTTACAGCAAGGGAAGCTTCACAAAGAGGAAGTGAAAACTAATTCTCACTAACAGTAATAATGAATAGTAGAGTCAAAACATGAATTGCAGAACTTCACAGATGAAGTACAGAATTTTTCCCTTAGCGATACCTGAGGAATGTGCCTGTGTGTGTATGCAGACACACATATGTATGAATATATGTATTTGAATTGCTGTTTATAGAAACACATTTTTTTTATAATATGTTTCACTTCAGACAAAGGCAAATTATTGAGTTCAGTGATGCACTTACTCCTCCCAATCCCCTCTTACCCATTTTCCCAAGATTAGAGACACCGTGGCCCTCACTTTGACTCCAGAACATTCCAAAGTAATGCAGAAAGAGCATAGGTTTTGCAGTCTTGGAGACTTGCACTTACAATCCAGCTCCTCCATTTCCTGGATGTGTGACCTGAGACAAGTTAAATAGTACCTATCAATCTCAGATTTTCTGCTATAATAACTAAGGGATAATGAAAGTATCAAGCTTTCTGAGTAGTTGGGGAACCAAATGAGAAAATACCACTTAAACCACATACCTCAATGCTTATTACCCAGTGAAATCCTTTAAATGTTTACTGGCTCTGCTAACGGTGTTGGAGCAGATATCAGGGAACAGTAACAGTAGTTGGCGTGCCCTTGAAAAGAAAGAGCATCTGGAATGATCACCTTTCATTGTGGTGGAAGTTACATTTCATTAGGCTTTTTATAACACAAAGAGGAGTTCCACCAAGACAAATAGACATCCTTAAGGACTGTTACCAGAATTACTTTATATGCCATCTTACAAAAGATCTTTCCTATAGGAAAATGCCAGTAAGTATTTGTAGGATGGATTAATGAAAAACTAAAAAGCCTGAATCCTCCACTAACAAGGTGTTGTTATTGTATTTTCCTACACTTCACTGAGGAGGAAAAAAAAAAAAAAGCCCAAGTAAACAAACAATGACAAGCTAATATCGGAATTTAAGGGAGTTTAATTGTGTATGAGCATGCATGTTAAATCCTTAGGTAGTTTCTAGGGTAAATGGAAAGTTATGACCAACCTAGATAGCATATTCAAAAGCAGAGACATTACTTTGCCAACAAAGGTCCATCTAGTCAAGGCTATGGTTTTTCCTGTGGTCATGTATGGATGTAAGATTTGGACTGTGAGGAAAGCTGAGAGCCAAAGAATTGATGTTTTTCAACCATGCTGTTGGAGAAGACTCTTGAGAGTCCCTTGGACTGCAAGGAGATCCAACCAGTCCTTCCTGAAGGAGATTAGTCCTGGGTGTTCATTGGAAGGACTGATGCTGAGGCTGAAACTCCAGTACTTTGGCCACCTCATGTGAAGAGTTGACTCATTGAAAAAGACCCTGATGCTGGGAGGGATTGGGGACAGGAGGAGAAGGGGACGACAGAGGATGAGATGGCTGGATGGCATCACCAACTCTATGGACATGAGTTTGGGTAAACTCCAGAAGCTGATGATTGACAGGGAGGCCTGGAGTGCTGTGATTCATGGGGTCACAAAGAGTCGGATACGACTGTGTGACTGAACTGAGGGTAAATATTCAGTAGGATACAAATTTCCTATTTATTCTGCATCTATATCATCCACTCTAGACTATGAGAATCCATCTTCAGGTAGGCTATTCAGATGCTGTAAATAAATAAATGCATACATTTCTTGGTGTTAGAGGTTCTTATCAAGGGGAAGATTGGAGAAGGAACATTGGATTTATATGTTGACATTTGATTTCTGGTCTATCAGTTAACTGTGTGAATTTGGGTCCGTTATTTCCCCTCTTTGAACCAATGTATAATGAGAAGATTGAACTTTATTCTCATCAAGGTATTTTCCGATTCTGACATCTTTATATGATTATGACTAGAAATTTGCTTGTGATTCTTTAGAAGTACTTGCGAATACCTCTGTTATGGTGGGTGGGTTGGTGGGTGAAGTCGCTTAGTCGTGTCCTACTCTTTGCGACCCCGTGGACTGTAGCCTACTAAGCTCCTCTGCATGGGATTCTCCAGGCAAGAATACTGGAGTGGGTTGCCATTTCCTTCTCCAGGGGATCTTCCTGACCCAGGGATCAAACCCAGGTCTCCCGCATTGGAGGCAGACGCTTTAACCTCTGAGCCACCAGGGAAGCCGCTATATACATAGAAGTGATTTGCTTACACATATGCATTTTGCTGAACTGAACTTCTTTAACACCTTAGAACCTAGAACAGGACAAATCTAAAGACTGATTGATTTTCATTAATGATACTGATCAAATATAAGAAAAAATTTCCAATCTCCAAATTTGAATGGTGATTTATCTTTTAAAAAATGACAACTAGGGACAATTTTCAAGCTTTGAATTCTCTTCGGGTAAATGTAGTGACACAGAGGGTTAAAATAAAATAATTAAAAATGGTTCAGCCTGTCATTTTACAGTGGGCGTGGATGTTCACCGCTGAAAGAAGCTCTCTTCCTACTCACATTGCTTGTGCATAGCACATGTACCTCTATCTTTGAATCTGCTGCAGTTAATCTTTCTGTCTGTGGCTTTGCTGAAGGTACAGTTGACAGCTCATCAAATACAGGGGTGACGGGAGTCTGGGAAGGAGAGCACGTGCAGTTTCTGAATGAATCAGGATCTGAAGAGATAGTAATGGGCTACAGTGATAAGACAATTTAATTCTTACAAAATGCAGCTTAACGAGGATGAATGTTGTACCCAGAGATCTAAAAAACTGAACATGTTTGGATAGGATCAGGAAGATATGGCTCAGTGGTTGAAAATGTAAAAGGTCTTCAGGAGTCTAAAATAATTACAATGATAATGACAGTAGCCATCGTTTATGGCATACTTATTATATGCCAGTCACCTTCCAGATGTTTCAACTCTGAGTTCCACGACTGATACTTTTCAGGTACACCATGTCAGAAGTTCACTGAAGATAAGTAGGGATAGGACTGCTACACAGTTACCTGATCTTAGAAAGAATTGATGATTGGATAGGAGGAGTCCCTTGTTCTGTGCTCATTAAAACTGCCTGGCTGAAATTTGTGTTCAGGTTTAGGTTTTACCATTTACTACATCCATAGGGAGCAAGTTCCAGGAGAAAATAAGAAGCCTGGTAACCTTCTTTTCCAAGGGCTAGGTGGCAAAATGAGGAGAAAAATCTGGAGAAGTGGAGAGAGAAGATGATAAAGTTTATTAAACCTTGAAAAGGTTATATGTGAATTTTGAGTAAAGCCTCTTTTATCTCGATCCTGCTGAAAGAAGCGGGATGAAGAATGAAAAGAACAAAGAAATAGCTTTGTCTTCACAGAGTAAAAAGGACTAATGGTGAGTTCTGTTCCGAAACAGAGGAGTTACTGCTAAGTGCAAGAGGGGTGTATTGTTTAAAGCCCACAGAGATAAATGGAGTATTCATTGATGGGGAAGAAAGATTAGGCTTGGATTGATGATAGAATGGATGTTTCAAGTTAATTTCTAGCAGGTAATTTCATTATTTTATGATTATCTTTCAGTGGAGAGTGCTTTATAGTCTGTAATAAGAAGCTTTTATTATTTATCTAAAGCTACTCCATACAAAAGTCTGCTGGATATTGTATAAATACACGTATAATCCCTGACCCCTAAAATAGTATATTTAAGATATTTCTGAATTGTTTACAATCTCTTTAATTTGCTACTCATAATAATCCTAACATGTAGGCATTATTTTACACTTTATCAAAGAATAAAACTGACACTCAGAGAACTGAAGCATGTCCAATATACCGTTAATTAGCAGTTGCACACAAGTCACGTATGAATGATTAATAGTTCTAAACAATGCCTCATCCTTGAGATTTTCCTAGAGATCAGCAAATTAGAGCAATTTTTAAAAGAACTGAAGCTTTGGATCTTTTTAATAATAAAAGCCATACATATTTACTGTAGAAAAGTTGGAAAATAATGTAGAAATAATAAAAAAGTAGAATACGTCTATAATTCATCAGTAAGATCATTACTCAATATTATAGTATGTAATTCTGTGATATTTTCATACATTTATTTCAAGAACTCTAGAGGGAAGCCCATATACATATATATTTCAAATAACTATTGTATCTAAATGTTACATACACAAATATGTATAATATTTAAGATGAAATGAGACCAACTGCCCTGTGGTGTCCTTTGCCTTTGTCAAAAAAGAAAATGTTGTGAATATTCTTTGATATCACTAAATATTTTGTTAAAGCATAAATTTAAATTTCATCAGCCTAAAGAGATAGTGAGAAGATGTAAAAATTCCTTGTTACTGACAAGCTGGTAGAATCATTCCCTTGCAAAATGGAGGCTCATGGGCAGTCACGTTAGACAATGAAGGGCAGGTTGCTTGCTCCATCCTCAGGCCTGGAGCTGGACTGTGTGTTGTTCAGTTGCTAAGTTGTGTCCAAGTCTTTTGAGATCCTGTGGACTGTAGCCCTCCGGTTTCCTCTGTCCATGGAATTCTCCAGACAGGAATACTGGAGTGGGTTGCCATTCCCTTCTCCAGGGAATCTTTACAACCCAGGGATCAAACCCATGTCTCTTGTACTGGCAGGGAGATTCTTTACGACTGAGCCACCAGAGAGCTGGACTAGGAATAGCTTAAAACAGTCCTTTGTTTCCTTTTATTCCTGGGGTGCCCAATTTAGCTCCTGGCCCGCACTAACCTCTGTCTCTGCTGGAAGCACTTTGGCCCCATTCTCTCCCCTGAAATTGCCAAATGCCTTCCAGCCTGAGATCCTGTGCTCTAGACATACCAATGATCTGGAAATCTTCCCTAAGAAATTCACTTAGACCTCTGCTCCACGATGACCTCCTCAGGGGTCTTTCCTGGCAGGTATATCACTGACTGCCCTGTCTTTCTTTCCACTTTTCTGTCACCTACCTTCAGTTCAATTCAGTTCCGTCACTCAGTCCTGTCCAACTCTTTGTGACCTGATGGACTAAAGCATTCCAGGCTTCCTTTTCCTTCACCAACTCCCGGAGCTTGCTTACACTCATGTCCATTGAGTCAGTGATGCCATCCAACCATCTCATCCTCTGTTGTCCCATTCTCCTCCTGCCTTCAGTCTTCCAGCATCAGCATCTTTCCTAATGTATCAGTTCTTTAAATCAGGTGGCCAAAGTGTTGGAGCTTCAGCATCAGTCCTCCCAGTGAATATTCAGATTTTATTTCCTTCAGGATGGACTGGTTTGATATCCTTGCTGTCCAAGGGACTCTCAAGAGTCTTCTCCAACACCACAGTTCAAAGCATCAATTCTTCAGCAGTCAGCTTTCTTTATGGTCCAAATCTCAGATCCATACATGACTACTAGGAAAACCATAACTTTGACTAGATGGACCTTTGTCAGCAAAGAAATGTCTCGGCTTTTAAATATGCTGTTTAGGTTGGTCATACCTTTTCTTCCAAGGAGCAAGCATCTTTTAATTTCATAGCTGCAGTCACCATCTGTAGTGATTTTGAGCCCAAGAAAATAAAGTCTCTCACTGTTTCCACTGTTTTCCCATCCATGTGCCATGAAGTGATGGAACCTGATACCATGATCTCAGTTTTTTGAATGCTGAGTTTTAAGCCAGTTTTTTTCCATTCTCTTCTATCAGCTTCATAAAGAGGCTCTGTAGCTCCTCTTCACTTTCTGCATAAGGATGATGTCATCTACATTTCTGAGGTTATTGATATTTCTCCCAGCAATCTTGATTCCAGCCTGTGCTTCTTCCAGCCCAGCATGTCACATGATGTACTCTGCATATAAATTAAATAAGCAGGGTGACAGCATACAGCCTTGACGTGCTCCTTTCTCAATGTGGAACCAGTCTGTAATTCTGTGTCCAATACTAATTGTTGCTTCTTGACCTGCATACAGATTTCTCAGGAGGCAAGTAAGGTGGTCTGGTATTCCCATCTCTCTAAGAATTTTCCAGTTTGTTGTGATCCACACAGTCAAAGGGTTTTGCATAGTCAGTGAAGAAGTATATGTTTTTCTGGAATTCTTTTGCTTTGTCTATGATGGAGTGGATGTGGGCAATTTGATCTCTGGTTCCTCTGCCTTTTCTAAATACAGCTTGAACATCTGGAAGTTCTTGGTTCACATACAATTGAAGCCTAGCTTGGAGAATTTTGAGCATTACTTTGCTAGCATGTGAGATGACTGCAATTGTTCAGTAGTTTGAGTATTCTTTGGCGTTGCCTTTCTTTGGGATTTGATTTAGATCATACCTGAATGTTCCAGTGATTTTCTCTTCTTTTTTCAACTTATATCTGAATTTTGCCATAAGGATTTCATGATCTGAGCCACAGTCAGCACCCAGTCTTGTGTTCGCTGACTGTATAGAGCTTCTCCATCTTTGGCTGCAAAGAATATAGTCAATCTGGTTTCAGTATTGACCATCTGGTGATGTCCATGTATGGAGTCATCTCTTGTGTTGTTGGAAGAGGGTGTTTGCTGTGACCAGTGTATTCTCTTGGCAAAACTCTGTTAGCCTTTGCCCTGCTTCATTTTGTACGCCAAGGCCAAACTTGACTGTTATTCCAGATATCTCTTGACTTCCTACTTTTGCTTTCCGGTCCTCTATAATGAAAAGGATCTCTCTCTCTCTCTCTCTCTCTCTCTCTCTCTCTCTCTCTCTCTCTCTCTCTTTTGGAGTTAGTTCTAGAAGGTCTTATAGATTTTCATAGAACCATTCAACTTCAGTTTCTTCGGACTTCATGGTTGAGGCATAGACTTGGGTCACTGTGATATTGAATGGTTTGACTTGGAAATGAACAGAGATCACTCTGTTGTTTTGAGACTGCATCCAAGTACTGCATTTTGGACTCTTGTTAACTATGAAACCTGCTTCATTTCTTTTAAAGGATTCTTGCCCACAGTAGTAGATGCAATGGTCATCTGAATTAAATTCACCCATTCTGGTCCATTTTAGTTCACTGATTCCTAAAATGTTGATGTGCTCTCTTGCCCTCCCCGATTTGACCACTAACTGACCTTGATTCCTCACTGTATCCCATTCACCCCCTGCAGTTTTATCACGTGTATATTTGCTCCTTTCTAATTGTTTCTCCTCCATTAAGTATGGGGAGGTTTAGAGCTTCCATCTTTTCCACAGTAATTAAAAGAATGTCTGGCACAGAATGGGCACCCAACATACACTTAAGTGCATGAATGAATGAGCGAAAGCCTGGCACAGCATTCCTGGCAAGTAAGTTATGTTTTTTGTAGAGCATGTTAGGAAACCAGGGGAAGGTTTTGATCAGCTTCTGCTATGCCTTCTTGCCTAATTTAAAAGAGATTATTTAAGGGGTCTGGGGTTTAGCACAAAGATGGATTTGTTCATTCATATTGCAGTTTTGTGGGAATAACAGAAATCAGAAATTATCCTGGAGAAATACCAGGAAGAACAGGTCAAAGTGCCTTGAGGAAGGGTCCGTATGGAGAATGGGAGAATGAGAGCTAAATGAAGAGTCACTTCACAATGGCACCTGATAGATAAACCTGGGAAATCTCACAAGACCAGGTACAAGTGCTAACACTGTCTTTCACACTTGCAAGGTAGATATAGTTAAAGGACCCAGAATAAGCAGGAACTTTTGTTTTTATCAGAAGAATAATGGTAAGCTCATTGACTGTCTATGTGGATAAGTGATACGAGCCTCAGGATTTTTTCTTTTTTTTTGCTTATATTTTTAAGATCCCATGTAAGAAAATGAACTCAAATTGTGATTTTGGAGGAAAGAGTTATCCATCAGCGTTACAGTCTTGTTGAGGCTCCATAGATTTCCTAAAGAAGACACTTCTGCAAAGGTGATAACATAGCTATCTCCCTGTCAGGCAGTATAATTGATAGTGCTATTCCAAATTAATGGCCTTTGGTGTGTTGTAGATTAATGAACAGTATGCTCACAGCAGAAACCAACTACTTCTGGGATCTCAACCCACACCTCGAATTAGACTAAAGTGAAAAGAGAGGGGAGTGACCTCATGACTGAGGATATATAAAGACAGAGAAGTTTTATAACAGTTCACTTCATAAAATTAGGCTTCATAATCCCATAGTCCTGAAAGTGAGACAGAAGGGTATTCAAAGAAAGCCCACACCTGTGGGAATCATCTCTCATATTTATTTCATCACTCTGAGCTTATAGTTCTCATTAGTGGCTCTGGTTGATCTCTTGTAAACCTGGTAACATATGCTACTTAAGAAATAATACATTATTAGGATATTTCTATTGGTTTTCTATGACCTAGATTAATTAGCATCATGATAGTTTAATTGAGACAAGGTAGCAAGCATAATAAGAACAAACTTACTAACATATGTAGTCAAAAGGAATGATCTCTTTCTGGTTGGACTGTGGAGGAAGACAGGGTATAGTCAGAGAGTCAAATCATGGAGAATCGGAAACACAGAAGGAGAAGGGTTATTGAGAAGCTGATAGAGAAGCAGGGGGTTGTCTTTTCTCCTTTGAAGACCGGACTAGGAGAAGAACACACCTTGCCAGGATGCTGGAGGAGAGCTCCCCGAAAGGATGGAATAAGATTTGTTTCCTTTTTTCTGATTCCAAACAGGCAGATAAAGAATTTTTGAAGCCATCAAATTCTTAGTTCAGATCTTGGCTCTTTTGTGTATTATATATCATTTTGGGACAGTTATTTAAACTTGCAGGATATAGGTAGATTTTATCCATGCATCAGAGGCAAGTAAACCAATTTGTAGAATCACTGTGAGGAATGTCAGATAAGGTATGTTAAACACCTAGCAGAATGACTAAAACGGGACTGTCGTTGTCAGGGCTCATGGCTGCATTAATAGGTGCCATTGACGTGTGCAGAAGCATTGTTATTTAGTCACTCAGTCATGTCCAACTCTTTGCTACCATATGAACTGCAGCCCATCAGGCTCCTCTGTTCATGAGGTTTCCCAGGCAAGAATGCTGAAGAGTGGGTTGCCATTCTCTTCTCCAGAGGATTTTCCTGACCCAGGGATTGAACCTGAGTCTTCCACATTGCAGATGGATTCTTTACCACTGAGCCACCAGGAATGTGTACAGATGTGTAGGACAAAATGTCAGCACCACACACCTATGTCTCCATCGAGCACTTTGGAGTAGCAGCTTTGTAGGATGTGTGGTCTATTCCAGCATCATCCCTCAAGGTGTCCAAAATTCAGATGGGAGTGCAAAATGAAGATGACCGGCCATTTCCCACGCATGTTCTAGTGAAAGCAGGGATGAGAAAGATGGACTAGGACCAAGTTCTGGGCCAGGTTCCATTCCCTCTGTCTAAAATATGACTCAGACTGTTTGTGACTTGGGAAGTGTTCCATGATGCCATATATGCCTTTTCACTCCAAGCTGAACTGGAGACCCAACTCACTGGATTACAGGGGCCTTCGTCACGGTTCCCACAGGATCTGCTCTCTGGGAAACTGCTGCATTATATCTTCTGTATTACTTTCCACGACTGTATAGCCCCAGACTATGAATTCCCTTAAGTTCTTTCTTGTTCTTGTATGTTAAGGTCCTGGTACAGTGTGTGGCACAGTTATTGTTCAGCGTGTACTTGTTACATGAATGAATATACAGAATACTGTATGAAATATATTAAAGAGTGATCTTGAGAAAATTACTCATCCCTCTGAGCCTCAGTTTCGTCATGTATAAAATGGGAGAAAAGGCAAGCCTAGCCGTAGAGTGAGCTATGTAAAATACCTGGGCCAGACTGTGCACTTAATAAGTGAAACACTGGTTCACTGTCATTACATTAATCATCGTATTCAGATATAATCCAAATTACATGATTACTGAACAATTTTTAGTCACTTAGTGTAAAAAAGTGCATGTCATGGAACCCCTTAATTCTTGAGATTTCTGTCTCTCTACAAGAAGCAATTTGCCCTTTTCACCGCAGGGTTCCATTTCAGTCCCTTTTTGCTCTCACTCAGAAGTTCTTACATTTATTCTGTCTGACACACTCAAATCCATTAAGTCTAATGAACATCCACTCTGACATTGCGCTGCTTAAATATGGCTAGAGCGCCTAATGATTTTTGCTTCTCACAGTGACTCTGTGTATTCTGTGTTTCTAAAATTTAGCAGAGCTGAACATCACTTTAATATTCCTGAAATCCAGAGAGTAACAGTTGAATCTCTTCTAACACTTTTGAGCCTTCGTCATATAAAAGATGCAGTACCAGTTACTACAGGGGGATATAAACATGAGTGTGGCCCAGCCTCTACCTTTGAAGGTCAAGGCCTTAGATCAAATAGTCTCCCATTGAATATGCAGAGACGGCTTCCTTGATGGCTCCGAAGGGAAAGAGTCTGCCTGCAATATAGGAGACCTGAGTTTGGTCCCTGATTTAGGAAGATCTCCTGGAGAATGGAATGGCTACCCACCCCAGTGTTCTTGTCTGGAGAATCCCATGGACAGAACAGCCTGGTGGGCTATAGTCCCTGGAGTTGCAAAGAGTCAGATATGACTGAAGCACACACACAAATATGCAAAATGGACTCCTCACAGTGATGTTCTGCACCCCTGGATCAGCTCTGCTAGGTGAAGAAAACATTGAGCAGGCATCATCTTCTCATGAGCCAGAATAGGGGCTGCATGCTTAGAAAATAGAGCTGAAGAAGACACAGGCTCTGTCCTTATGGAACAGGCAAGTTACTGATTAAGGGAAAGTGGAGAACAAAAATGAACTATTGCAATACAGTAGGCTAAATGTTTTATCTGAAGTCAGCACAAGGAGTCTTGGTGCTAATAAGAAAAGAAATGACCTCTACTAGAGATTAAGGAAAACCCTGAGGGAAAAAAATGACTTTACCAAGGTTTGTTAAGAAGATTGCTAAGGGAAGTGTCCACGTTTTGATCCTTGAGAATCAAAAGGAACCTTGAACTCAGTGTTTAACATAAAGAAAGAACTCAATCAGTGTCAGATAATATGATTATAAAATAATAATTGTAACAATTGTTACTGTTATTGAGTAATACTTTTGTAAGTGGAAATGATTGAGAAGAGGGAGTTTCAGGCAGAAGAAAAACAGACTTTTGAGAAAGTGTGGTCTATGTAAGGTTACTACAAACTGTTATATTAGAAGTCTAGAGTCAGGTGAAGATTGATGGAAAATGAGTATGGGCCTGTGTCATGCCAGACAATCCTGAAGTCAGATTTAGCTTTAGAAAGACTACTCAGCAGCTACATGGAAGGTTGATTTTACAAGTTTAAAATGAAAGACAAGAATAGTAAGAAGTCTGTTAGGGTGGAACAGCGGAGAGTGATGAAGGCCTGAACTTTGGACAAAGCCAGGACAGAAGAGCAAGTATCCCAGTGGAGATGATGGAGAGACGACACAGCAAGTTAATTTGATGACTTACTTGATAAAAATTGTAGGAAGGTAGAAGGGTAAATGAAAATATTAGAATTTCTGTCTGAATGGGTGGTGGCAGGCATAGTTCAGTTTGGGATGTATGGACATTAAAGGACCAAGGAGAGAGATCCAACAAGTGTTCTCAGGTATGAATCTGATGCTCAGGTAAAGCATCACTGTTGGAAAGACTGGTTTGGAATTCTTCTGCAAATAGAAAAAATAAGAATCTGAACGATGAGTGAAATTGAGCAGCGTATCTAGATAAGTAGAAGAGGGTTAAATATGAAACTCGGTAGAGATTTGGAACATATTTATTGTCAGAATGACTTTGAGTAAAAAGGTAACAAGATCAGAGTGATCTTGAGGAATCTAAAGCTGATAGCTGTCGATAGCAGTTATCAAACAACAATGTATATAAGGAACACTGGGGCCCTGCATAAAAGTAAAGATTTCCTGCCCCCAGTAAGGGAATCAGACTGAGTATACCCACTGTGTGTGTGTGTGTGTGCATGCTAAGTCGCTTCAGTCATGTCCGACTCTTTGTGACCCTGTGGACGGTAGCCTGCCAGGCTCCTCCGTCCATGAGATTCTCCAAGCAAGAATACTAGAGTGAGTTGCCATGCCCTCCTCCTATAGGGCCTAGAAAATTGCATTAAGCATTCAGATAATTAGATACAAAGTGTTCACAGATCATGCTTTGAGAAAAGCAGCTGTAGTGATATTCCTGCATGAGTGGGAGAAGCCTGGACAGACCCAGGGGACTTTATCATCACAGCGCTCTGCTTAAGGAACTAGATACGAAAGTTCTCGCAATTTGATTGGCGGATAACCAAGAAAATAAAATTCTTGTTACCAATCTTCAGTTATTTACTGAGCCAATGATCTCCCCCAAATCCATGTCAAAACTTCACCCACCCAGAGCAGAGTTTGCAGACAGGAATAAAAGTCAGGCTGGGGAAAATGAAGGAAATCCAATGCAATATATTTGTATTCTGTCACTGAGGCACTGTCTAATGTTGCTGTAACTATGATGTATAGGTCTATCAAAGCATGTGTTACCATGGTCTGAATTCCCCGACTGGAGAAAAATGATTAATGTAGAGATTTGCATTCGATGTGGGCTTGGACATCAATATTTCAGCTTAGGTAAACAGGAGCTTTACCTAATTCATTGGCTCTCATTATGGATGGCTTGTAGAAGCCAAATTCCCCCTGTGCCTCCAGAATGACCTTTCATGCTCTACAAATCAATCTAGTAGAAGTGAAGCAAGTTGGTTAATATTTTAGTGAGGGAAAAAATGACTTCACATGTCAGAGACTTAATTGTTGTGATTTTGACCCATTTTGAAATTAGTTAACATTTGCTTCAGGCCTCTGACTTCATGCATTATTTATTTTCATCTTGGCCTTGCTTAAGTCTCTCCATGTGCAGCATGCCCATAACATGTAAGAAGCTTTTTCTAAATACTGCACTTGAATAACAGTATTTCAAGGCAGAGAATGTGAAGGCCAAAACGTGTCCCCTCTGCCCACATGTGTGCATATTCACACAAATGCACATGGACACACACACACACACACACACACAGATACATTATCCCAAGCTGAGCTGCTTCTGGATATATTTTAACTCATTGGCAAAGTTTGTTGATGTTTCAGCCGTCATTAAGCAGCAACTTCCCTTTAAGAATTTTATGTTGCAAAGTGTGTCATAAGTTAATCAAAGGGTAACAATGCAGAAGCCCATGGCTGTGCTTCCTGGAGGCTGGGGCCCGCCCATGCTGTCAGTCACTGTCAAAACTATACCAAGCAGGGGCGTGGTACATCTTTTTCTCTCCTCTGAGAAAATGTTCTTGCCCACAAAGGTCAGTGCCTTTATGGCATCAATCTATTAGCCTATTGTTGTGGTATGATTCCCAAGAAGATGGCATCTTGTCAGTTGTCTGGCTCAGATGTCCGTCTCCCCAGCTTCCTAGAGCAAGGGCCCAGCCCTGCACCTTGCCTCTGACTGGCAGCATCAGCTTCGGTCTGTCCTGCCACAACCTCTGCGTCCTGGTGAGTAATGCCTTGGACTTGACTATCCACGCCTTGCTCTGTGCCATCATTGTGGAAGCGTGCTTCAGGAATCATTAAGCAAGCTATTTCTTCCAGTCCACCTAGGTGCTCTCACAGTTTGGATGTGGAAAGGTAACCCAGAAAAACATTCTATCATACCAGTTCTGTGAGAGGGGGGCTATTTGGAAGCTACATCAGGGAAATTTAAAAAAAAAAAAAAAAAACTTGCTCAGAAACTGTGGCATATTTCTGGGATATTTACTACAATACCTTCTAATCACCTACATTCCTTTCCATCTTGACACTAATTCGGAGTTAAACAAAGACGAGTGTAAAAAAAATGAGGCTCAACAGCTGTTTCCCAGATGTACAGAAATAACCGTTGCAGCTGTCTGAAACTAGGCCATTTGCATTTGCATCGGTTTGGATTAAATCTTTCATTGATTTGGGTCATCATTTATGTAAGAAGTTCACAGAACAAAGAGTGTGCCTGTCCAAGTCAGCCATTTGAAATCTTCAAGCAAGAATATCGAAATTCTGGGGATTACATTTGCCTGGTAAAAATGATGTCTTATTTAAGATGATTTTCATTAAGAATCTAATTTTCACAGTACATTTTCTCCAAGTGCTAAAACCACACTCATCTGTCCAACTTCATTGTCACCTCCCTCTGGAAGCTGTTTCCCATTCCTGGAGTTAAAATTAATTGATATCGTCCCTCTGGATTTTGGAACCAAACTTATCTAGACTTGAATATGAAGCTCTCACTTCCCCGCACGTGCTCTTTGAAGTAAATGCTCAATAAACGCTTGTGGTATCTGAAAGACGATTGGAATGATGGGAGGGAGAGAAGAGGAAGGAACATTTATGTTTACTCAGTATATCTATTTTAGGGCAAATATATATGTATTATCATTTAGAATTCAGGAACACTTTTACTTTGTTACTGCTGAAAAGATCATTCTCACATGTTCTTTACTATGGAGTTTATCAATATCCCTTGATAATTTTGAGATGTAGAAAATGAAAGTCTTCTAAGTCAGTGTCTTGAATTCTCTTTCACCTTTATTTATTTATTTATGGAAGATACACACCTGATTTTCCTTGAACTTGTTCTCGATTCAGATTCTCAGATCCCCTCAGTATCTTGGCTTTCCTCTTCAAGATCCATCCTTAGCAGTTTTTGCCTTACTTTCTCTTGAGTACTGTTCCATCCTTCCTCCCAGACCAGGGTTTCCACCTCGGCTTGCTCTCTTTGTCTCATGTCCGTAAGGCGGACGCTCGTTATATCAACAAAGCCAGGATATCTCCTTAGTGCAGGAAATACTGTTTATGGCTAGAAGCCCTCGGCGTCTTACAGATACTTCAAGTGCAATATGTCCACGACTTAAGGTACTGTCTTTCCCTTCAACCACTGTCTCCACATATCCCATCTTGGCTAATGGAGCCGCCACCATCCACTCCATCTCTGAAACCACAAGCCTCTGCAACTTTGTCTGTTTCTCCCCCGTACTCACCCCTCACATCCAATCAGTCATCGCATCCTGTCAATCCTGACTCTAAACATGTCTTTCAGGTCTAACCTCTCTTCTTGTTCCCTGGCCATCTTTCCCATAGACTGCTGCTCAGCACCCACATTGGATTCATCTTCACCAGCTATGTCTCCTCTAGGCTCATCTTTCTGCAATACTACAGACATCCTCTACCTGAAGATAAATAAGTGTGAGCATATATGTGTCTGTGTGTCTATAAAACTTACCCCTCTTTCATCTTCAGGAAAGTCCTTTCTTAATTAATCATGCGTTAATTTATTCATGCCCTTCCTCATCTGAGCCAAACCTCCATCCTCATCCACTACCATCCCAAGCCCCTCACTTCACACCCTCCCATGAAAAACACCGCAGTTTTCTAAACTTAAAGCCTTCTTGAAATTTCCAAAGATAACTTGTCTATCAATGCCCCAAATGCTTACATACATAGGTTTCATTTGTTTGTTTAGTCTTGTTTTCTGCCAGACATACATTTTCTCTCTGCTTTGTGGACTATGCCCATCCTTGAGGCATGAGTTTCATGAAGTCTTGACCCTTAGAAGGCTCTTGCTTTCATGTCTCTGTAGCACGTGAGTTTCCCTTTATTAAGAACAGTACAATTGCTCTGGGGGTTCCTTTTTCTCACCCACAATCATTCAAGCCTCCTCAGGACACAGTGTCTTTTAGTCATCAGTACCTGTAAATTTGCCTCCAACTTAATTTGTATTAAATAAATGAAACTTTCATTTTGTCTAACTTGATATTTCATTATTTTTTCTGCTTCCATTCTAAGGCTTATATTGTGTTCATTTAATATCTTTTTAGCACAGTTTTTATTCGTGATTAAAGAAAGATGAACAAGGTTATTATGTGTACATGATGAGGTATTAAATCTTTTACCTATCTTACATTCTTTTAATTTTTTTTCCCTTAGTGGAAAAATTAACTGTACACAATTTTACTCATTCAGTGAGTAATTTTTCTCATTCAGGCATTCTTTTCATTCAGTGAACGCTTATCAGAAATATAATTTTATAGGGCAAGATGCATAAGTAACTATAATATCATTAAATTTAAAGATCCATTGATCAATGTCAGATATTTTCTTATTGAAGAAGCCTATTAATGACCAAATAGACTTCAGTCATTTCTAATCTCTCTCAAAGACCAATGAAGGTTGCAGAACCTTATCCCAAAACGTCTTAAAATTCTCTTCTACCCTATTCTTTAGCACCACTTATCCCTAGAGTCTTTTTCTAGCCCAGAAGCTAACAATTGAATAATTAACTAGTGCTCTCTCTCCCCTCCTCCCCTTCTTTGTCTCTTATTTACCCTTTTCTGACTTCTGCCACCGCTTCCCCTAGATTCACCTAACTTCCCCCACACTATATAATCTCCATCTGAACAGTGCGTGTCCACTTCTCTCTGTCTTTCTCCTGAGAATCAACCTTCTTGGCCCTGTCCTTCCACTTTTCAGCTGTGTTCTCTATCAATTATTACAATGCTGTATCACAGAAGCCTAAAAACTCATCTGGAAATGAAAAGAACTGTGTTCCAATAAAAGGGGAGTGGTATAGAGAAGATGTGAAGCAATCCAAGTGGCAAAGCCTACTAGGGTTTTGTTTGCACAGAATTGTGAACACACCTGTTAATATTTTTGTCTCATCAGTGATTAAGATGTGGCCACTTCTCTTACACACTGTAGTATAATGAGGAAGAAAAATATACTAAACCATCAATCATCATATTATGTGAAACACACTATGGTAGAATGGGGCTCTGCTGGTGGATCAGACAGTAGAGAATCTCCTGCAATGCTGGAGACCTGGGCTCGATTCCTGGGTCAAGAAGTTCCCCTGGAGAAGGGATAGGTTACCCACTCCAGTATTCTTCAGCTTCCCTGGTGGCTCAGACAGTAAAGAATCCACCTGCAATGAAGGAGACCCGAGCTTGATTCCTGGGTCAGGAAGATCCCCTGGAAAGGGAAATGGCTACCCACTCAATTAGTAATCTTGCCTGAAGAATCCCACGAACAGAGCCTGGCTGTCTACAGTCCATTGGGTCGCAGAGTGGGGCATGACTGAGTGAATAGCACTTTCACTTTCATGACAGAGTTATGTGAAGGGCATTCTGAGGACATCTCCTAAAGCACTTACTTTAGCCCTTATCTGAAAGAAACAGAAATAAGAGTATCAGAAAATGATTACTGGTTTTGATGAATAATTTTAAAATGATATACATAAACTGGGTTGGTGATTGTCTGTAAATGTGAGTTGAAACCTGGAAGATAATTAGATGATGAATTTAACACACATGGGATTCACCATAAAATATATTTGATCAATTTAGTTAAAATTTAGTTAAGATTTTTGTATTAGGTATGTTGGGAAGATGCCAACCTAGATGAATTATAGCTAGCACAGTGTCCTTTGAAAACTCAAGAAACTGTTTTCCCTTTCTAGTGGAACTTCCTATGTCAGTTTGTCTTTTCACATGATCTTAATGAAGACTGATTTCTAACACTGCCATTTCATATATCTTATAACTAGTAAAGCATGAAATATGTTTTTTTGAAATGTTACACAGAGCTTAGTAGGAGAATGGTTCTGAAGACAAATGAAATGTTACGACTGTGTATTTGAATAAAAATGTTTATGTTAATGTCAACACACATAAATGAAAATAATTTTCATCGGACCTCTCTGAAAGTGAGTTTGTATCTTAATGTCTGACATTGTTGGCATATTATAATAACAGGGTCACAATCTGAAGTCATGATATTTAAAATTATCTGAAGGGGTAGAGTTCTAGAATCTTAAAGGAATCATAAGGTTTCTGTTGAAATTACTTGTACTCGTAATTTCTTCATAAAAATAACAAAGCATATCGATCACGATGAATTATGCATTTCTTTGTAATGATAATAAACATAGTCAAAGGGAAGCCATCCCTATTTTATGTTTTAATAGAAGAATCCTATTGCATCAGAAGATCAGGAAAGCCTGGTATGCTGCAGTCCATGGGGTCACAAAGATTTGGATATGACTGAGCAACTTAACAATAACAATTGCCTCAGAATGTTTTTGGTATTCCTTTATCCTGAGGAAAGGAATCCATGTGGATGATTATAGATTTAGGATTAGACCCATCACTTCCACACAGGGGTGAATTAGTGTTGCTTATCAACATACGAGAAATACCTCTGGAGAAGTCAGATCATAGAAGAACATAAGACATGTGCGCTTCCATCTCAGAGGCATTTTATAATTAGACTGGATTGATTCATGAAACCCCTCCATGAGCTGAAGAGGTAGGATACTTCTGTGGCTCTTTGCAGCCACAAAATTGAAATTAAGATTACATGACTCTATAGTGACTCTTGTTCCATCTTGCTAGATCATTTCTTAAGGCTAGACTCATCATGGGTCTAAATTCTCTAGGTGGAATCGGAGTTATTTGGTAGGAACATTGTTCTCTTACTGCATTTTTGTTCTTCTCCTGAATTATAGAGTGTGGTTCTGCTTTTTGTACTGAAAAGCAATGAATTTATATGAATGTGCTACATTATCTACTTTGTTTTCATTTATATAATCCTACTAATTTTCTTTCTCTTTCTTAGATTAATCTCATTTGTGATGGACTCATTGGACTGAAAAACAAGCTTGAATAAGGTAAGCTATCTGGAGAGCTGCTATTAACACTCATATATTGTAGCCAGCAATCCTGTGTTAAACTTAAATTTAACCAATCTGGCTTCAGAGTGTAGTTAGGTTTGATTCTCTGCCCTCTTTGGTGAGAATCCCATAAAAGACTGTGTTCATAAAAGCGAAAACTACGATGGGAAAAGTAACTACTGTTGAGGTCTCTTGCCCTTAAACTGGTTGGCATAGTGTATCAGCGTGTATACATTCAGAAAATACATAGACAGTTTCTTTGGGTTTGCTGGAAATTGTCAAATGAAGGTGAGAGGATGAGAAGATGGAGCCAAAGTGGGATTATTGCCTAGGAATTTGTCCCACTGGCCGGAGAAGATGAAACTCAGGAGGTTTCAGTATCTCAGGATGATGCTTCCTACTCATACTCATTTTGGGGGGGGCAGATCACATGGCATTCTTCTGAGTCTGAACAGTTGAAACAGCCTAGAAATGATGCATGCTTTGCAGTTGATTCTGGATAAAGAGAAGTAAGAATGGATGGGGTAGGGCCAGCATAAAGTATAGGTCTAGTGAGTACTGACTTCTTTCACTGGTAGAATCTAGATTCTGGGAAGGGCCTTTAAGTACTTTATGGGTCTTTATTGGGTCTTTTTGGGTCTTATGGTCTCTGATTTTAAAATTGCTTTTCTAGTATAAATAAAAGGACTTTTCTTTGAAGCACTTGGGAAATATAGAGATAAAGTCTTAAGAAAAAATGTATGTCTGTTAATTTATAAATTTGATTTGGGGGAATCCCTTTTAAGGAAATCATCAAACATGAGTACTAACATTTTTTTAAATAGATTCAAAAATTTTTTACTCTGACATTCATTATAATAATGAAACATGAAGAAATAAACCTACTACCTAATAATTCACAGCTTATTAAGTTATGGCTTAGCCTCATGGTGAAATATTATGTAGATGTTAAAATTATGATTTTCAAAAATTTCAATTCCAATAGAAAATGTTGAAGCAAGTGAAAAAGCAGTACACAAAATTATCTATATTGTGGCATATCCTCAATTTATACATAGAAATTAGATGAAAAGAAAATATTAATTTAGGATACAGACGTATTCCCATTTTAACATCTCTGAAATCAGCATGTATCCTACAATTAATAGCACCTTCTCCCTATAATTGGAAACACTGTTTTTTTTTTTTCTATTTTATTGGTACATAAACTAATGTTGTATCTCTCTGTCAATGACAAACATCTTAGATTTGAAAAAAAATCAGTATGCTAATATAATATGGTCAAATGTCACTGAAGGGTATAACTATGTACTTTTTTCACAATAAGTATTTATTTTATGTATATTTAGAGAAGAGGCAACTCTATTTCAATCCACGTATATATGAAATTCTTCATATCTTGATCCAGAAAATTTTATTTTCTCTAGGATTGTTTATTCAACATCCTAGGCAAATTTCTCAGGTCTACCCGGGTTGAATAAATTCATAGGACACAAATTAATTTTTACTATATTTCTGCCTGGAAATCCAAGATACTTAGGTATATGTGTGTACTTCACCTTCCAGCGTGGTGAATCCTACATTCAGCTGAGTTTACTCAGAGTGCCCTTGGCCAGTGTGTGCCTTCTCCAGCAATTTCTCCTCAAATCTGGGTCCTTTTCTCCTGGTTTCTCTACTGCTGTCCTCCACTGACACACCTAAAATATGCCAACAGATTCTCAAAGAAAAGGGCTAGGGGCTAAATGAGAAGATGATGACTTGGAATTTGCAAAGTCTTAGGTTGAAACCCTGGTTCTGCCCCTCACAGATGATGTGACCTTGGACAAGTCACTTACCTCTATGCAACCCAGTTTTCTCTTCTGTCAAGTAGAGATGGTTAACATGTGTCTCATAAAGATACTATGCGGATTTCCTGAGCTGCATATACGGCAATGGGCACAGGTCACAAGTGAGATAAATGTTCATTTCACTCATTCTTTTTGCATTGATATATGGTTTTCCCAAATAAATATGATTTTCCTGAATTTAACTCGGAAGATCGTTATATCTACTACTGTGGGCAAGAATCCCTTAGAAGAAATGCAGCAGCCCTCATAGTCAACAAAAGAACCTGAGATACGGTTCTCGGGTACAGTCTCAAAAACGACAGAATGATCTCTGTCCATTTCCAAGGCAAATCATTCAGTATCAGTGTAATGCAAATCTATGCCCCCCAGCCATAATGCTGAAGAAGCTGAAATTAAATGATTCTATGAAGACCTACAAAACCTTCTAGAACTAACACCCAAAAAAGATGTCCTTTTCATTATAGGGCACTGGAATACAAAAGTAGGAAGTCAAGAGATAACCTGGAGTAATAGGCAAATTTGGCCGTGGAGTACAGAATGAAGCAGGGAGAAGGGCAATGGAATTTTTCCAAGAGATGACACTGGTCATAGCAAACACCCTCTTCCAACAATACAAGAGAAGACTCTACACATGGACATCACCAGATGGTCAACACCGAAAGCAGATTGATTATATTCTTTGCAACCAAAGATGGAGAAGCTCTATACAGTCAGCAAAAAGAAGACTGGGAGCTGACTGTGGCTCAGATCATGAAAGCCTTACTGCAAAATTCAGACTTAAGTTGAAAAAAGTATAAAAAAACCACTAGACCATTCAGGTGTGACCTAAATCAAGCCTCTCACAATTATACAGTGGAAGTGAGAAATAGATTCAAGGGATTAGATCTGATAGAGTGCCTGAAGAACTACGGATGGAGGTTCATGATATATTACAGGAGGCAGTGATCAAGACCACTCCAAGAAAAAGGAATGCAAAAAGGCAAAATGGTTGTCTGAGGAGGCCTTACAAATAGCTGAGAAAAGAAAAGACACAAAAGGCAAAGGAGAAAAGGAAAGATATACCCATTTGAATGCAAAGTTCCAAAGAATAGCACGGAGAGATAAGAAAGTTTTCCTCCTTGATCAGTGCAAAGAGATAAAGGAAAACAATAGAATGGAAAAGACTAGAGATCTCATCAAGAAAATTAGAGATACCAAGGAACTTTTCATGCAAAGATGGGCTCNCCCATTTGAATGCAAAGTTCCAAAGAATAGCACGGAGAGATAAGAAAGTTTCCTCAGTGATCAATGCAAAGAAATAGAGGAAAACAATAGAATGGGGAAGACTAGAGACCACTTCAAGAAAATTAGAGGTACCAAGATTTCAGGCAAAGATGGGCACAATAAAGGACAGAAATAGTATGGACCTAACCAAAGCAGAAGATATTAAGAAGAGATAACAAGAATACACAGAAGAATTATGCAAATAAGATCTTCATGACCCAGATAACCACGATTGTGTGATCACTCACCCAGAGCCAGACATCCTGGAATGAGAAGTCAAGAGGGCCTTAGGAATCATCACTATGAACAAACCTAGTGGAGGTGATGGAATTCCAGTTGAGCTATTTCAAGTCCTAAAAGTCAGTGCTGTGAAAGTGCTGCTCTCAATATGCCAGCAAATCTGGAAAGCTCAGCAGAGGCCACAGGACTGGAAAATGTCAGTTTTTATCCCAATCCCAAAGAAAGGCAATGCCAAAGGATGTTCTAACTGCTGCACAATTTCACTCATCTCAACACGCTAGCAAAGTAATGTTCAAAATTCACCAAGCTAGGCTTCAATGTGAACTGTGAACTTCCAATGTTCAAGTTAGATTTCAAAAATGCAGAGGAACCAGAGATCAAATTGCCAACATCGACTGGCTCATTGAGAAAGCAAGAGAGTTCTAGAAAAACATCTACTTCTTCCTTATTGACTATGCCAAAGATTTTGACTGTGTGGATCACAACAAACTGTGGAAAATTCTTAAAGAGATGGGAATACTAGACCATCTTTCCTGCTCCTGAGAAATCTGTATGCAAGTCAAAAAGCAACAGTTAGAACTGGACATGGAATTATAGACTGGTTCCAAATTGGGAAAGGAGCATGTCAAGGCTGTGCATTCTCATCTTGGTTATTTAACTTATATTCAAAGTACATCATGAGAAACGCTGGGCTGGAAGAAGCACAAGCTGGAATCAAGATTTCTGGGAGAAATATCAGTAACCTCAGATAGGCAGATGACACCACCCTTATGGCAGAAAGCAAAGTGGAACTAAAGAGCCTTTTGATGAAAGTGAAAGAGGTGAATGAGAAAGTCAGCTTAAAACTGATATTTGAAAAACAAAGATCTGGCATCTGGTCCCATCATTTCATGGCAAATAGATGGGGAAATGATGGAAACAGTGAGAGACTTTATTTTCTTGAGCTTCAAAATCACTGCAGATTGTGATTGCACCCATGAAATTAAAAGACACTTGCTCCTTGGAAGAAAAGCTATGACCACTCTAGACATCATATTTAAAAGGTGAGATATTACATTGCCTACAAAGGTCTGTCTAGTCAAAGCTGTGTTTTCCATAGTGGATTTGAGAGTTGGAATATAAAGAAAGCTGAGCACTGAAGGATTGATGCTTTTGAGTGTTGGAGAAGACTCTTAAGAGTCCCTTGGACTGCAAGGTGATAAAACCAGTCCATCCTAAAGGAGATCAGTCCTGAATATTCATTGGAAGGACTGATGGTGAAGCTGAAACTCCAATACTTTGGCCACGTGATACGAAAAACTGATTAACTGGAAAAGACCCTGATGCTGGGAAAGATTGAAGGCAGTAGGAGAAGGGAATGACAGAGGATGAAATGTTTGGATGGCATCACCTACTGAATGGACCTAGGTTTGCGCTAGCTCCAGGAGTTGGTAATGGATAGGGAGGCCTGGTGTGCTGCAGTCCATGGGATTGCAAAGAGTCAGACGTGACTGAGCGACTGAACTGAACTGAACTTCTCAAATAAATACCACTCCCTACACAGTTCTCCAGATGATGTCCATGAGCTCACGCTTGGTTCAAGTTTGGAAGAACACTCCCCACCCCTCCATAATCATTGCTATCCCGGAAACCTTCCCAACTACACTTTTTCCATTTTTATATAGAAGCTTCTTCAGAAACCAGTAACATCCAGTGTGCACCCACAGTCTCCATTTGTCAGCCCTGTTGTCCTTATATAACCAAATTAATGTCCTTGAATTGTTGGCTTACTTCAGCTTTGTTAAGCAGTTATCTTCCCTGGAGTGACTCTGCTAGGATTGAATCAGATGGAAAGCATGGGCTGGTAGACAGAGACATGAGTGAGACTAGAAATAACCTCCTGTAGTATGATGAAATTAAATCTGGGGGTAGACATGATGGACTAAAGGAAAGTGGATTCTCCCTACGTAGCTCCAGTACGGTCTGTGGGCTTTGATGGTCTAGGGCCTCCTCATGATAATAACTATCACTGTTCTATATCACTACCTGAGCCAGAACTGGCATTGGTAATGACCTACAATTACTACCTCTCTGAAAACTGATTCCCTAACTGATTCACTACCTAGCCTTTCATATCTCTGCTTTTCTAATTTTATCAGAATATCAGCATTCTCCCCAGTTGTCAGTCTTCTTATCTCCCAGCTTTCACCTTATTTTCTTTCATACCTATGTTGACTTTAAGGGTTTACATTTTAACTCTAATTCCTCTTTGCCACACCCATCTGATTCAACCATTATCAGTTCAGTTCAGTCAATTCAGTTGCTTAGTCATGTCTGACTCTTTGTGACCCCACTGTGACCCCATGTGGCATGCGAGGCTTCCCTGTCCGTCACCAACTCTAGGAGCCTGCTCAAACTCATGTCTATTGAGTCGGTGATGCCATCTAGCCATCTCATCCTCTGTTGTCCCCTTCTCTCTCCTGCCTTCAATCTTATATTTCCTTATAATTTGCTCAAAGATTATTCCATATATTCAGCCTCTAAAAAATTCCAGTTTGGTCTTTTGATTCCCTTGCTATGATGTTAGGCTTGACTTGCTCACTCTTTCTCTAAAATTTGCCCTCAGTCTTCTGCTGCAACAGAGGTGAAAACTTCCTAGCTTAATCAGGAGAGCAGAGATCTATCTTTTGCCAGAAGGAACTGGACAATTTAAATAGTATCAAAATTTGAAATATTAATTCCTTATGTTCTGATTTATATCTATTCGAAAAGGCTGAATGGTTTTCTACATGGAGTGGCACTGTTCTGTCCAACAAGGACTCCCATTTTGAAATCAAGATCTTTTCTTTCAAAGGGGATTTATAACCATTTACCTTTAGTGGAAAATGCTGAAGGTGAACCAGACTCCATGAAAAACATCACAAATCACTTCTCAGTTATTAAGGATTGAAGTAAAAGTGAAAGTCACTCAGTTCTGTCTGACTCTTTGAGACTCTATGGACTGTAGCCTGCCAGGCTCCACTGTCCATGGAATTTTCCAGGCAAGAATACTGGAGTGCTATGCCCACCTCCAGGAGATCTTCCCAACTCAGGGACTAAATCCAGGTCTCCCACATTGTGGGTGGATTCTTATTAAGGGTTAACAGTTCACAAAAACAGAAAAACATGAGTTTAGGAATAAGTCCCCTGGTAAGAAGCAAAAGCTGTGGTATTGGGGAAGACTTTTGAGAGTCCCTTGGACTGCAGGGAGATCCAACCAGTCAATCCTAAAGGAAATCAATCTTGAATATTCATTGGAAGGACTGATGCTGAAGTTCTAGTACTTTGGCCACCTGATGCAAGGAACTGATTCACTGGAAAAGACCCTGATGCTGGGAAAGACTTGAAGGCAGGAGGAGACGGGGATGACAGAGGATAAGATGATTGGATGGCATCACCAACTTAATGGACATGAGTTTGAGCAAGCTTCAGGAGTTGGTGATGGACAGGGAAGACTGGTGTGCTGAAGCCCATGGGATCGCAAAGAGTCAGACATGACTCGGTGACTGAACTGAAGAAACAAACATCCTGGGGTAGAGAACAGGGGAAAGTGAAAAGTGGGATATAAAGGAATGAAATGCCACTTCTGGGCAAAGTAGATTTACTCCCCAAACCACAGATGGTTCAGGATGGCTAAATCCATTAATGAGAAGGAACTGGAATTTAGTAACAAAGCCTATTGGATAGGCTTCAAAGTAACCTCATGTTTTACTTACAGCCTCTTCTAGGGAGCCAGCATTCTTTAAGTGAAGAGAAGCAAATGAAAGGAATAAAAGCAATATAAGGCCATGGAAATGATAACATTCTCTACTACGTATTCATCATTGCCAGGCAGTACGTTGAACAGATGGAGTCCTTCATTTAATGCTATAGCCACCTCTGCAGCAGACACTACTATTTCCCTTTTTTCCTTAGTTCAGAAAGCCTTGGGCTCAGAGAGGTAAATTAACTTGCCCAAAGCCCCTACACTAGCAGCTAATAATTTTGGGATTTGAATGCAGTGCCATTTAACTCCACATATTAAGAGATCACCTTGCCTTCCATGTGAACAAGATGTGAAGAGTGACGGTGGGATTTAACGAGCTGGTTAGGGAGGATAAGGAGGAGCTGGGAGTTCTACAAGGTGGGAAGTGTCAAATAGTTTTGGAAGATGCAGGAAGCAAAAACAATTCCCGCTATCCCATTTCTGCATTTCACACGTTTGTTTACCTCTGCTTCGCCCAGTCCCATCTTCCTACCCTCAATATTAGTCCCAAGGAAGCCTACCCATCTCCCCTAATTTCTCGCTGAGTGACATGTCTATATTTTTTTAGGTAGTAAATAAATCTCCCCCAGAAGTCTCCCAGCACTCTCCCCCACCCTTAAGAAAAGCAAAGACACCTTGTTGGCTGCTTGAAATGTATGAAATGTGATTGTGTTTACTTTTCGAGATTGAAACCAATCACATACAAAAATGCCTTTTTAGGGGAGAAAGATGTCAACTCTGCCTTGCATTCAAATACCTAATCTTTTCTGACTCACATTGAACAACCTTGAGCAAATCGCTCTCTGGTTCCTTTCTGCTGCTTATGCTGTCAGCAGCAAGAAGGCAGCTCCAGGTACTGTACGCTCACTCAAATATTAAAGCTTTGCACACTCTTTGGTTCTGTTCATTCTTTCTTTCTTTTTGATCTAACAAAACTTCTTAAATTATAAATTAGAGAGTTAGAGTGTTTGTTTTTTTGCTTTTTTTTTTTCTTGTTCCAAGATAAGAGAAAAATATATGACTTCACAAAAACCGTTAGCAGTGTAGCACAGCAGACCATGTCAATATTTTCATTTGACATGTGGCATGTGATACCTCGAGAAAGATGCCACATTTAGAATGATTTCTTAAAGAGAAATTCACTGTTTTGAATATGGTGAAATAAGCTAGTTATTTTACTTGGAAGGTGAAATACCATGGCCCACCCCTTTACAACAGCATTAAAATCTATAATCAAATGTTTTACAAAATCCATATCTCAGTTTTACATCCTGAGATTTTTTTTTCTAATAGATCAGCTGGTAAATAAGTACTTGAAACAAATGCTGCTGCTGCTGCTAAGTTGCTTCAGTTGTGTCCGACTCTGTGCGACCCCACAGATGGCAGCCCACTAGGCTCCGCCATCCCTGGGACTCTCCGGGCAAGAACACTAGAGTGGGTTGCCATTTCCTTCTCCAATGCATGAAAGTGAAAAGTGAAAGCGAAGTCGCTCAGTTGTTTGTCCGACTCTCAGCAATCCCATGGAGTGCAGCCTACCAGGCTCCTCCGTCCATGGGATTTTCCAGGCAAGAGTACTGGAGTGGGGTGCCATTGCCTTCTCTGGAAACAAAGGCAAGAAAATTAGTATTAATTCAATCAAGGTATAATAAAACAGAGAAGATAATGATGGAATAGTTTTCTAGAATATTTTCTGCAGTAAAACCAGCTAGTTGTTTTGCGAATTTGTCTTGCTATCTTTTAATTTTCTGATACTTAAGAATACAAACTCCTTCTAAAAGTCTTTATTTATTTAGCCTCCTCAGTGTCAGTGGCCATCCTCTGAGTTTTTCTGTCTAACTGTGCACATTTACATCCAAGGATTCATCACACTGAATTGTAAATAAGCATGTGTCTCCAAGATTAGCCACTGAACTTCCTGGGGACAGGGAGCCTTGCCATTTTCCCTCTTTATCTCCTAGCAAAGTGTGAGGCAGAGTTGATACTCAGTACATAGTTTTGAAAATGAATTGAATATGACTGTGCTTTAATGGAAATATGATTAATGATGGGGACACTTGTCCAGGATACTTTCCTCCCATTCAGTGAGATAAAAAGTTTAGAAGCAAGTTCCCACATACAAATAAAATGAGAAACAAGAAAACAAGACTCCAAGTAGTTCTTCCCTTCCTGAGCCAAGAAACAGTGCCAAAATCTCATAAAAATAAGCTAGCTCAAAATATGCGTATGTTTGAACAAGTCAGAAATATAGTGAAGTTGGATTCTTTTTCTTACTGTGTCATCCATGATCCAGAATGAAGAAAATAGTACAAACTTGGGGAGTTAACAACTTTCAGGGGGAAAACAGCAATCAAATCACTACCACCACCATAAATACCCTGAGGTGGTCTTTGCATTATAATCTCAAGCACCCAGATGTATGCTCCTCTTTTGGTTTTGATTTTGTTTTGCTTTTATAAAAATATTGTCATAGGATCCACATTCATAGCCAAACAGCTCATCCATGATTCACAAAGACCATGAACCATTAAGATAAGATGTGATAGTAACCGTGGTGCTTCTCGATGTTAGAAGAACACGTTACAGTTTATAAACCCGAAATGGGTGAATTCAGCTGCATCAACATCTTTTGTGGTAGAAAGACCATGTCCTGTATCTTATCCCCATCTTACAGATGGCAGATACCAAGTACCTCACCAGGACTATAAAACTGTAACGTTCAGCTATAGCTCTCAACAGCAGGGTGGAAAGTCAACCATGGGGGCTTCCACTGTTGTCAGGCTGGACCTTGCCGTCTCAGTCATTTGGTCCACCATCAAAGCTATCCCAAATGTATATTTGACTTGTATCATTTAAGACAAATAGTTGGATGCCTGAAATTCCATGTATGCTTACTGAGCATGTTCCACGAGTCTGGCGCATCGTAAATGTGCCTGCTAAGTCACTTCAGTCATGTCTTACTCTTTGCAGCCCTATGGACTGTAGTCCCCCAGGCTCCTCTGTCCATGCTATCCTCCAGGTAAGAATACTGGAGTGAGTTGCCATGCCCTCCTCCATATATTATTTATATCATAAATGTGTAAGGCCCAATATAAATATAACTTACTGATTTTTAAATAGGATTTCAAGCATCGCAGAAGTTTTTATTGAACTTCTCATGAAACTCTGTGGACCGGCATTACTCTGTTCGTTTTCTACAATATGCCCAAGGAAATAAAACTAAAAAAGTGTTGGTGCTGGAATTTGAAACTGGTTCTGCCCAACTCCAAAACCCATTTCATGGCATCATCTTACCTACCTGAGGATGCAGTAGGGGATATTTCTTATTAACGGGACTGGAAGAGTTTGAGTAGGTCTTTGAGGCAAAATATGGTTGAAAATAAAACACTCTTTCTAAGCGGCAGTCATTATCAGCTAGTAATTGATAGTAAACTTGAAGAAATGCTGCAAACGGGTGTCTTCTGACACAAAAAGCAGTCTGCAGACGTGTGGCTGAGGTTCCAGTTCTCACTTTGTAAACAGTCAGGCTAACCTGATTTGTTTCTCCCTTGCTTCTGTTTCTTTGAAATTGATGTCAGTTTCATTCATGGTAGGAAATTGGTTGTTCCATGGTTAAAAAAAAAAAAATCATGTTTGTCTCACCTGTTCAACTGAATTTAGAATGGCAGGAGTTGCCTTGCGGCAATTTTATATATGATTTAGATAAATCATGTCTATTTGAAGATAGATTAATTTGGTCTAAAGTTATTATAATGACAGCATTCCTACATGCCAAGTTCAGGATATGATAATGGAAAGAATATGGGGCTTTAGAATCCAGCTGTGCTCTTTTTTTTTTTTTTTAAGTTAAATGATCTTGAAGAAATCATTCCTTTACTCTAAACCTTGGTTTGTTTTCATGTTGTTACAAAGCTCAAATGAGAGCTAAAGGACTTTAAATATAAATCTGAATTATTCTATTACCACAGTTATTCTTTGTATTAACAAAACAGTATCAAGATAAAAGCTCTTGATGAAAGAAAAATTACATTCTCACAACATTTTTTATGAACATTTAGATCAGTTTATCCAACGAGGCTGGGGGTGGGGGCACATAGAAACAGCATTCAGCAAAATGGAGAAATCTGGAGAAAATTTCTGGAGGATCTTAGGTCTCCACTTCCTCTTTCCTCATCTCTCATTACTTAAGAGTTACCTCTTCCTTTTCCCTTTCTTTTCCTCTCCAATCCCTTCACCCTAAGAGTAAAGAATGAAATGAGTAGTCTTTTGTACCCATTGCTGTTTCGTAGGGTGATTGTGTGGTCGAAGAGGGGATGGGAGCTGAGTGAAGCCAGAACTTAACGAGCAGTTGACAAAGGCTCCCAGGGTAGACTCGGAGATCAGAAGGGAGAATATGGGGCAGAGGCCCCGTAAAGGTCAGGGGACAGCAGACCTTAAAGAAAGATCACAGCACTGCAGGTGTGGTCAGAGCCTCCTTTCACAATCAGAGAATGAAAGCTTTGCAGCCATCACAATTCTCGTTCAAGCAGGCAACGCATCCCTTTATCCCTCATAGGGGATTTGGGGATTACATGAAATCATGTACATAAAATTGTTTTGAAACTATACAGTTTCTGTACAGATGTTATGATGAATACCTCTATCCCCTTTACTTTCATCCTTGCTTTTCCAAATAGGGCTTGTTGGAGCATGGGCTGCTCATAATGATTTGCCTTTTCAGGTGTGGTTCACTGGACAGCACAAGGATTTGTTTCATCATTACTTTTTAGGAAACTCTCTGCAGATCAGTACAGTAACATGCTATTCTACACTCCTTGTTAAGTTTTTTTTTTTTTCCTGTTCTGAAAAATCAGGTGCACTATCAAAAGAATCTTAGTTATCCATTTATTTGCCTTTTATTTGTACAGCTATATAATGAAAAGCCACATATGCTAGGCATTATGCTGAGGTAAAGGAACTGCCATTGGCAATAGCCAGCAAGGGATATCAAAGAATACTGACTTCACATGATCACATTATTACACATATAAAACATTTTTCTTCCTCTCTCTCTTTGTTCCGTGGACAAAACATCTCTAAAATTGGGAGGACATATCTGCTTCTTGGAGGTGGCGAGGATTACTCGATATGCTGTAAGAGAAGTTCTTTCAACATTTCATGGCTGGAAAGAGAGTAATCACATGGAAGTAATTATGATACAAAGGGAGTGCATCAAAGGAATTTGAAGGCATTGCACAATGCCAGGCCTCCTCCAAAGCATTGTGTACATCTTTTATTTTTTTATTAAATCTCAAAATACCACAAAATGATAGATTATCATTCATCATTTTCATCACCATCACTATCCTCATGATTTCCCACCTATAATCGTTACATTATATGAGGAACCTGGAAAGCAAGGAGATTTAACTTATTCAGCGTTGCCCAGCTACTTTACTGCAGGCCTAGGAAATAGTTCCGCATCTGGTTCTAATTGTTACCACTTATTTTCCTCCTTCAGGAGAAACTGTCTGATAACAGCATCCCACAGAGTCGTACCTCTTTCTCTCTGAATGTTTTTGTCATGTTCTTAATGTGATATTTAGAGCGATTTATTTTTATTAAATTCATATGGGCTTGGAGCCAAATTTCCCGCTTGGTGGTCTTATCCCCCCAAACGGATTGCAAGAATCTTTTGGTCAGGACTTTTATCTTATTCTTATGGATATGTCCTACACTCTCTGTATGTCTGGCTATGTATGAAGAGGTCAGTGACACAGACTCAAAATACTTGGTGAATACATGGCTTTTCAGGTGAGCATTGTAATGTGGTCCTAGCCTATAATCTCTACCTGTAAACTATGAATCTTTGGAACTCGACATTTGCAAGTCATAGAATCACCCAGAGGATAGTCTGCTGGGCCCCTTTCCAGAATTTCTGATTAAGTAGGTTTCAGGTAAATTTGTGTTTCTAAAAAGAGCCTGTCGGTGCTGATGCTAGTGACTGGGGGCTTTTGAGAACTACTGTTAAGGACCATTGCTATAAAGAATGCATTTGTAATATGCAATGTGTTCTTCCTACATCATAAATTTCATTAATTAATGAGAAGAATTTTTCTTCAACTTTGTTAAAGTAATAGAGTCTGAAACGTTGCAATAATTCCTACATTTGCTTGTCCACTGTTGAGGACAATCTTGTTGAAGCTAAGGATGAGAGTTATAGAAGTGAAGTCAGAAATAGATTCACCTGCGCTTTGCAGTTTAAATTCTAAACTACCTAAAAATCAAAGGTGAAAATGGATTATTTCTACCTGTGACCCTGTCTGGCTGTAATAAGAAAGGCTGTCAGACAAGACTAGATTGACTTCTTGGTCTTATTACCTGCTACAGACTTTACCCCTCTGAGCCGCAGTGTCTTCATCAGTGTTGGCAAAATGGGCCCATAACATTGGTCTGAATAGCAGGGTAAGTACTAAAGGGAGTGATGAATATGAGCTTGACCAACACATGGCACTCAGGAAACAACCAAATGCATGAAAATTCACTCAATATCAACATATTTTCAAATTAAAGGGCCACAATCTTTTAAATTCCTTCACCAGTTCAATTTCTACTCATTAGTAGGATGAATTTGAAAAGTAGGTCATTTGAAAAATGGAGGATTCTGATCCTCTTCATTTTGCTGAATCTGCCTTTAAAAGGGTTTTGAGTGCCAAAGAAAATTGGAAGATAGCAGGTCCTGTGAAATTTAAGGCATTAGTAGTTATTTTTTTCAAATTTCTTTCTTTATATATATTTCACACACTTGTCTCTGATATTTAAATCTTAGGGGAGAAATATAAAAACATAAACATTTTCCATTTACTTAAATTCTAAAAAGAAAAAGGTTTTCCTCATTAGAAACAATTATTGTCATATAAAAGAATTGCATACAAAGTAATAAAATGTTACAATTAGTAAAATAAATGGTTATAAAATGGTTATAAACAAAGTGATAGGCAATATAATTTTCAAATGTAAATATAGCAACAGCAGTTTCACTTATTGGAATATTTAAACAGCATGTTTTACCTCCAAAACATCTTCCCCTGCATCATACCAAATAATAATCTTAAGGCATAAGCAAAGCAAGTATTATTTTACCCATTTTACAAATGAGGAAACCAAGGCTCAGAAACACAGACATCACTAAATGCAGGAGGCTGGTATAGATTCTGGTCAACAAATCTGTTTTTGTTTTTATTAAAAATAATCTTGTAATAATGACAATATTTTAATTCCATAACTTTTTCATTCCCCATATGCAATGCAGAATCAACTTAGAACAAGGACCCATTTTAAGAGAAATGTATTACAGAACAATTTTACATAGAAACCACTGTAGGATTTATTTTCTTAAAAAAAAAAAAAAAAGACTGCTATTCATGGCAGTCCTCCGTGAACCTTAAATAAAGACACGATAGGTTAGCAAACCGATAGTCAATGAGTGCCTAGTCTGTGCTAGCCACTACATCTATAGGCTTTCCTTCTTAATCCTTTACAGGGTTATCATGTGTTATCCTGATTTTACAAATGGGAAATTCAGATAAAGAGAGGGAACTGTCCTGCCTCAATAGATTGGGGGATAAGAAGACTTAAGTCTTAGAAATTTGATTCATGTGACTTAAAGGTACTTTTCACTTTGAAGCCTCCTACTTCCCAAGAGGAAGACAAAAGCTTCATCAGGCTGCTGTTCTATGATCATTTTAATGTATTGTTGAATTTGGTTTACCAATATTTGTTTGAGGATTTCTGTATATGCATAAATAAGGATATGAAAATTATAGACCTGTGATTTTCTTTTTTTGTGTTGCCTTTGTCTAATGTTGGTATCAGATTAATTCTGGCCCCTAGAGTTAGTTTGGAAGTCCTCCCTTCTCTTAAATATTTTGGAATAATTTGAGAAGGATAGGAATAATATTTGGTACAATTTCTTGTGAAACCATCCAGTCCTGGGCTTTTCTGTTTGTTTGTTGGAAGATTTTAAATTACTGATTCAATTTTAAAACAAGGTTATGTATTTTTCTCTGACTCAGTCTTAGAGGATTGTGTACTTCTAACAATTTATCCATGTTTTCTAGGTTGTCCAATTTGCTGGTGTGNAAAAAAAAAAAAAAAAGACTGCTATTCATGGCAGTCCTCCGTGAACCTTAAATAAAGACACGATAGGTTAGCAAACCGATAGTCAATGAGTGCCTAGTCTGTGCTAGCCACTACATCTATAGGCTTTCCTTCTTAATCCTTTACAGGGTTATCATGTGTTATCCTGATTTTACAAATGGGAAATTCAGATAAAGAGAGGGAACTGTCCTGCCTCAATAGATTGGGGGATAAGAAGACTTAAGTCTTAGAAATTTGATTCATGTGACTTAAAGGTACTTTTCACTTTGAAGCCTCCTACTTCCCAAGAGGAAGACAAAAGCTTCATCAGGCTGCTGTTCTATGATCATTTTAATGTATTGTTGAATTTGGTTTACCAATATTTGTTTGAGGATTTCTGTATATGCATAAATAAGGATATGAAAATTATAGACCTGTGATTTTCTTTTTTTGTGTTGCCTTTGTCTAATGTTGGTATCAGATTAATTCTGGCCCCTAGAGTTAGTTTGGAAGTCCTCCCTTCTCTTAAATATTTTGGAATAATTTGAGAAGGATAGGAATAATATTTGGTACAATTTCTTGTGAAACCATCCAGTCCTGGGCTTTTCTGTTTGTTTGTTGGAAGATTTTAAATTACTGATTCAATTTTAAAACAAGGTTATGTATTTTTCTCTGACTCAGTCTTAGAGGATTGTGTACTTCTAACAATTTATCCATGTTTTCTAGGTTGTCCAATTTGCTGGTGTGTAACTAATGATAGTATTTTCTTGAGATCATTTGTGTTTCTGTGAAATAGGTTGTAACTTATCTTTTAATTTCTTTCTTTATTTTAGCTCTTTCTCTTTCCTTTTGGGTGAAGCTGGCTAAAAGTTTATCAGTTTTATTATTTAGTCTTTTGAAATTTAAAGTGATTATTTTTTTAAATTTATTATTATTATTATTTTTTACTTTACAATATTGGATTGGTTTTGCCATACGTTGACATGAATCCACCATGAGTGTACATGTGTGTTGATTGGTATGTACTTATTGCCATTTTGTTATTTGTTTTCAGGTTATTTTTATAGTTCTATTAATTTCTTATTTTAATTTCTTCCATTGTGGTTTGGTGCTTTTCTTTAGCATTATGTTTGGATATTTCTCCTTCTCTGTCTTTTATTTTTTTTTTTTAATATTTATTGTAGACTTTTGATTTGTGGTTACTGTGAAGCTCACACATGTCAACTGATAAATGTATTTACTCATTTTAAACTGGTACTCATTTAAGTTCAAATACATTCTAAATATCTACAGTTTTTGCTACTTTCACCATATTTTGTGTTGTTATCATGTTTCATATCTTCAGGTCTATCCTTAGCTATTCATTGTAATTATAGTTGATTTTATTTTATTTTTTAGCCTTTGGACTAGCTTACATGGTTAATACACTGTTTTTACTATATGTTTGTCTTTACCATTGAAATATTTTTCCTTCCTGTATTTTCTTATTTCTTGTTACAGTCTTGTATTTTTCACTTAAAGAAGACCTTTTAACATTTCTTATAGGTTCAGTTTAGCAGTGATGAACTCTTTCAGTTTCTACTTGTCTAAGAAAAACCTCTCTCTCCTTCAGTTGTGACCAACACCTTTGTTGGATAGATTATCTTATTTTGTAGGTTGTGAATTCCTTTTGTTGTGCTTTGTTTCAGCGCTTTAAATATACCACTCCCTTCTGACTTGCAAAGTGTCTGCTGAAAAAAATCCTCTGATAGCTCTATAGGAGTTCCCCTGTGCTGTCTCTTATACACATCTAGATGTGTATAAGAGACAGGNTGTGCTTTGTTTCAGCGCTTTAAATATACCACTCCCTTCTGACTTGCAAAGTGTCTGCTGAAAAAAATCCTCTGATAGCTCTATAGGAGTTCCCCTGTGTGTACTTTTTTTGTTTGCCTTTTTTTTTTTTTTTTTTTTTCGGTCTTGCTACCTTTAAAATTATTTCTGTACTTTAAGTTTTGCCCTTTCAGTTGTGATGTGCCTTGGTGTGGGTCTTTGGGTTCATCTTCTTTGGGAACATCTGTGCTTCCTGAGAACAGACTTTTGATTCCTCTCTTAACTTAGTGAGGTCTTCAGCTCTTCTGTCTTCAAATATGTTCTCCATCCACTCCTGGCTTCTCCTGCTGGAACCCCCATGATGCAAATATTTGTACACTTGATGTTGGTCTAGAAGTCCCTTCAACGATCCTTGTTTTTTTATTATTTGTTTTGTTGTTGTTGTTGTGCTGACTGAGTGGTATCCTAGACTCATGCTTTCTTCTCTACCACTTCATCTGCTGTTAATTCCTCCTAACCTATTTTTAATTTTGGTTCTTATATTCTTCAGCTCTAATTTTTAAAATATGCTTTCTAAGACTTTGTCAGTGTTCTCACTCTTCTTTTCCCAAGTTCATTCAGCGTTTTGCTTGCTGTTTCTTTGAACTCCTTATCAGATAAATTACTTGCCTCTGTTTCAGCAAGAATTTTTTCTAATATTTTCTCTTTTTCTTTCATTTGAAACAGAGTTCTCTCTCTTGTCGTTTTGTTTGACTTCCTCTCTTTGTCAATATGAAATTAAGCAAAGCGGTCACCTCTCCTGAGGATGTGTCCTCGTTTGGGAGCATCCCTCTGCGGTCTCCATGTACCCAGTGGCTCTGATGGGAGCCCTGGATCTGAAGTGAGTGCGTGTTGCATCTTCTCCTGGCGATGTGTTGGCAGCTGCCACCTTGGTAGGGATGGAGTCAGAGGAGCTACAGCTGGAGCCAGGTTAGGGCTAATGGTGTTTGAGCGAGTAGGAGGGGATCTGAGGTGTTAGAGGCAGGCCCTAAGGGGATTGGGCCTCCCCTGGATGTCATGGCGGTCTTCTCTTTGCTTGGGAGTTTGTGGGGCCTGAGGGCTTTGAACGGTACTTCTGAGATGGCTCTGGGTTCTCTCTCTGGCAAGAGGCAAGGCGAGGCCCTGATCTGGCTTTGCTCCTTCCCCTGTGTGTGGCACAAGTGCAATGGCAATGGCAGTCTCTGCCCAGGCTAGAGGTGGGGCCAGGACCCACGCTGGCCCTGTTCCTTCTCTGCCATGATAATAGCACTCTCTGATCTAGCAGGAGCAGTCCAGAGCAGGGAGGGCCGGAGGAGGGCCTGATATGGGCTCAGAGTACGTCATATACGTACTTCTAAAGCAATCCTTTTCAGTAAAAACACCCAGAAAGCAAGAAAATCAATCTAGAATCTGGCTGCCTATAAGATAATGCAGGAAGATGGCTAGACAAAATTGGATAAGGTACCCAAGTGAAAATAGTTGCTGGGTGGTGCTGCTACAAGGTGCCTTGTGGGTGTGTGTGCATGTTCAGTTTTTAATAATCTGCTTTTCTCCGTCATCTTAAAGTGATTATTATGATGACAGAACAATGTGCTTTCATGTTGATATACTATAATTTACTAGTATTTCCCATAATTGTTTCATTTTCATAGGCTTATAAACAGTAAGATGCTGATATTTTTTAACTTCCTCAATTTAGACATCACTGATTGCTAGGGAAGTAGTAAGAATAAGGTTATAAGGTTATTCTAGCACAGGTTTTAACTGTGCTAGAATAATATATTTTAGACAAATTGGACATTAAGGAGATGGTTTCATTATTTAAAAATTTTTCTCGGAATTTTAGTAAAAAATAAAAGTAAAAAGATTATTTACCTGAAATTTGAGCGTATATAACACCTTCAAGGTCCATTATATGTCAATCACTTTGCAGTTAACCTCTGGTAGCATTTAGTTTATTTATGTTAACTTACACTTCTAAACTTCAAGGCATATTTCCTTTGGGAAAATCTCTAAGCTTTTTTTTTTTTTTTTTTTTCCCAGTATTTTTAAGATCAACAACAACAACACACTCTCCTAAATTTATTGAGTAACTATAATTGCTATATATTCTCTCTTATTGTAATTAACCCTGTAAAATCAATATTATTATCTCCACTTTACAGATATTAGCTTTAAGTGGGTTACAAAAGAACACTTTCTAGAAAGCAGTGAAAATGGATTACAAAAGAACACTTTCTAGAAAGTGGTAAAAATGGAAATCTAAGCGCTCTAACTCAGACATCCATAGCATTTCACTGAGCTAAATTGCCCAGAATAGTAGCTACTCAATAAAGAGTTGTTGAGTCAGTAGATGAACAAATGTTAAGCGCAAATGAGTGTTTTTGCTCCCCAGGATCATTAAAATACAATTTTAAAATGACACCATACATTCTCTACCAATTAAGGTACATTTAGCAGAATATGGTCTATTCGGTTTAAATTGATTCACTTGACTGGGTTTGGTTTGTTGTAATAGGCCGTGGTATGGCCCTCCCTAGAGCTTTAAATAATGTTTCTAGCTCACCCCAATCACCATACCTAAAGTGCAGCTAATTAAATAGGAAAAAAAGGAAAAAAGGACTTTCTCCACAGGAAAGTCATTTTGTCAGGCTGACTATTTTTGATAGCATTTATTAGCAGAGTGGAGCCAGTAAAGAATGGCTAAAATGGGTGAACTCGCTCATTAGTCACAAAGACTGCAAGGTGTAGAATTGTTCAGAAGCCTTTACAGTTCTTCCAGCTTTGTTGTGAAGATTCGGGGATTCAGTCCATAAGCTCAGGAAGTCATCATCTTGAAATAGAGAACTGCCATTTCCTTTTTGAAACAGGCAAACAACAAACAAGAAACAGGCAAATAACAAACAAGCTGGCTTCTGTTTCACGTGCTTACTGACACAGATGTTGTCAGGATCTGGAGTGTGGTGTGTGTGTGTGTGTGTGCCTCTCACACACTAATGGTTGGGTTATAATGGTCCAGAGGAGTTCCTGAAGTCGCTATGCTCACCTGAGAACTGCCATCAGCCGGTGCTAGATACCGTGTTTCAGTTATTGCTAGAGATGATAAAATGGTTGATCCTTCCTAATTTTGGTCTCTTTCTCTCTTAAGCCACCAAGTATCTACCACTGTTTCACTCACACCTCCACGTAAAGAGTTAGGAATGAACAAGGAATTTGAGGAACATAAGGAAAGTATACTTACCAAACTTCTATTCTTTGTGCAATAAAAAGAATTTTGTGTACATCACCCTACTTAATTCTGCTCATGTTGGTATTATTTTAGTTTTGTGTGCATGGTGGAAAATTAGGACCTTAGAAGCTAAGGATCATATCTCAAATTATAAAGTCAGTACATGCAAATTCCAACTCAGGACTCAGGTAGGGAGAAAAAAAACTATCTAGAGATTCTTGTAAGAAATCATGTGATATAACCACTTGGGAAATTAATCATACTGTTAACTCTTCTCATAAATGCACAGCATTCAGATGACAGCTTTTAGGTATCATGTCCTCACTTCCAATGAGCACACATCTGAAACATTGAATTTAATTCAGATAGCCATATTTATGAAACATTTATAGACTTCTATGTATACAAAGATGTACAATAAATAAAGGGTTCAGAAAACATATAAGATAATTTTTTTATCAATAAAGGTATTTATTCATAAAATACCTTAACCTCTCTCACTGGAGAACTTGATGCTAAAAGCCAAAGATTTATTATAATTCCTTTGCTAAAGATCACTGACCTTTCTACTACATCAAGTACAAATAATTAAACAATCTTAGAAAGAATTTTCTCACAAGCACTAAAATCTCAGACTCATTTTAAGGCAAAGGTCTTACTGCCAGGGTCCATGTAGTATCTTCCCAGAGGTTAGAAGAAGAAATCTTCAAAGAGAATAGGCATAGTCCATGAAGTCCAGGAGGAGAACAGGAGAATCAGTGAGAAGGTGTTGCAGGGGAACAAATACCAATTCAGAAAAACTCTAAATGTCTGAGAACAAATGGAAAAGACAGAAAACGAATACTCTCTTTCTCAAAACAAATTATGCTACCAAAATAGTGCTGTGGAATAAAACTATGTCTTAACCATCTTAAAAATGGAAACTAATACCCAGGTTTGTTTTTTTTTTCTAGATTACAAATAATAAATGTCAGAGATTAACATTAACCTAAATCTATTTGGCTGCAAGCCTGTATTCTTGATTTCTGATCATTGACTCCCAGAAGGCATTTAAGTAAAAATTATTCAGTTGCCTATCAGGGGTGTATTGAAAGGAACCTCACACTGGGAAACAGGCTGGTCCTCGTGACCTCTTAGATCTTTTGAATTTCTAAGCTTCTTTGATTTTATGATCCAATGGGATGGCATACGTATAATACTCAAGTAAGGCTAAAGTTGGAAATCGGTGCTTAAAAATAGAGCTTTGGAGACTTTTCACTTACCTTGATCTTCTCTGCGTCTCTCTGTGGATGATTGGCATTTGGCTTCATTAAAGGTTCCTACACCAGGGGCAAAATGTTAAAACTGCTCCCTCCGACCTTATTATAACTTGGTTCTTGGCAGGTAAGCCACTTGCCAGCTCCAGAGTGGTTTGCTTGGTGTGAGGGTAATTACTCTAGAGTTAATTACAGAGTCCTTCAACTTTATTATGCACAATCCTCAGAGCTAGAGTCTAAATTTTTTTTTTTATTTAGTATGCAAGACTGACCACATATAAACATGCAGATCATTTGCAGGCGTCAATAAACTTCCAAGGAACTGAATGAATGGCAAGGTTTACGTGATTCTTCCACTGCTACCTCACATCCCTTCCCTGAGTACTCTGGGCATTTAATGCTGTGTATGAGGGGTTTCCTAGATTGTGAGCTGGCTGGGCAAATGATTTAGAGATCAGAAGTTTATATCCATATCATGAGACATTTCAAAATTATAGTTCCTCTTTCTAAAACATCTAATACTGTNTCCTCAGAGCTAGAGTCTAAATTTTTTTTTTTATTTAGTATGCAAGACTGACCACATATAAACATGCAGATCATTTGCAGGCGTCAATAAACTTCCAAGGAACTGAATGAATGGCAAGGTTTACGTGATTCTTCCACTGCTACCTCACATCCCTTCCCTGAGTACTCTGGGCATTTAATGCTGTGTATGAGGGGTTTCCTAGATTGTGAGCTGGCTGGGCAAATGATTTAGAGATCAGAAGTTTATATCCATATCATGAGACATTTCAAAATTATAGTTCCTCTTTCTAAAACATCTAATACTGTTGAACACTCCTTTTTCAAAACCCTTTCCTGTGTTACCTCTAAAGAGACAATTTTTTTTTTTTTTTTTTTTGCTTCAAGTAGCAGAAAACTCAGTGTGGCTGAAGTAATGAGGATATTTTTGTCCTATTATTTGTAAATTATGAGAAGTATAGAGGTAGGAACACCTGCTGGTGAGTACGGAAGGCATCTGGCTCTGGCTGGCTGGATTCTCTTTGTTCTGTCCTTTTCAACATCAGGTCTGTCTTCAGTGTCTTGCTGGGAAGCAAGAAGGTACAGTACGTACTGTACAGGAAGAATCATGTTTCCTTTACTCTTCTAGAACCTTCTCAGTCTCATTCTCAGACCAGACTCCGGTCACAGACACTTCGGTGCTCACCATGTTCTGTCTTTAAACATGTTTTCAATCTAGAGATCATTTGTGGGTTATTATCTTATATAATAGACACATTCTATCATGGATGTGTGGTATACAGTGATTAAGGGAGCAGACTTTGCAGACAGGCAGCCCAAATTTGAATTCCAGTTTGATCTTTTAGCAATTTTTAAAGTTATTAATCAGTAGACATGAGAGCCTTCAAACCCCATGACACTCTTTCTGCTATGATACTCAGAACTTCTGTCTTCTTTTCAGGGAAATATACCAAACTGGGAGGGAAGGAAGGAGGGATAGATTGATAGATTTGATAAATATGGATATATATTCTGTAAATATAGATAGATTCTATAGATATAGGTTATATAGACATAAATATAGAAGTAAATATAGATAGATATACTCTATATAGTATGGAGAAGGCAATGGCAACCCACTCCAGTACTCTTGCCGTCTGTGGGGTCGCAGAGAGTTGGACACGACTGAAGTGACTGAGCACGAGCACTCTATATAGTAGAGTGTATAGTGTTCGTCACTCAGTTTTGTCAGACTCTTTGTGACCCCATGGACTGTAGCCCACAAGGTTCCTCTGTCCATGGAACTCTCCAGGCAAGAATAATGGAGTGGGTTGCCGTTTCCTCCTTCAGGGGCCCTTCCCAATCCAGGGATTGAACTCAGGTCTCCTGCATTGCAGGCCAATTCTTTACTGTCTGAGCCACCAGGGAAGCCCATGGTGGCTCCCTGACACTAGAGATATATTTATATATTCTGGAGATTAACGAACTAAAATTGCAAAGGACCTCAGCACCTTAACCTTCACCCAGCCATGCCTAAGGTTTTATAGATGGGCCTATTTTACATGTGGTCCAGAGAGAAGTAACTGGTTAAGATCCCTTTATGAATCCTTGCAAGAAATAAGTCATACATCCATTCTTATGGCTCCTAGTCCAGAACTTGGCACTCAAACCGAGACTTTCATTTTAAATATTTCTACAGGGCAGGCATATCTGGTCATATCATTTTGTCAGATCATTTGACTTTCCTTTGTAAAGAAGATGAAAATCTTGAGAAAGCTTCAAATAAAAGAACAAATTAAATGAAAGAACAATGTATATGTATGTATATGTCTGTTAACACTGAATACAAGTCTTGCAGTTTCTCATCACTCCTTCAGCATTTTTTTTTCCTTTTTCAGAATTGCTTTCCTTTTCTTTGCTACTATTAAACAACCATTTTTGAAGGGCAGATATATTATGTGGAATTAGAAAATCAGTTTCAAATAGGGCTAACAGTTAAGATATTTTTATGGGACTGGGGAGATGAGCTTCAATATAACATAATTATTTTTTAAGTCAGTGTAAAATATATAGAAAATTGAAAAAACATAGCTCTTTTGATTTTCACAGTAAGAAAGTAAACACTGACTTTCTTATTTAAATAGCTCTTCAGCTTTCTGTGGAAGATGAGTAAGGAACAGTTCATAAAAATAGAAGTTTATGAACATCATTTATTGTTTACATGTTCAATTATTCACATATCTATTAAAGAAACTCAGATGGTTAGTTAATCTGATATTTATTTAAATGTCTTGAAAGCATTAAGTATTGTTCTGGGTCATCACATGAATCTTAGTCAATATTCTTAAGGAGTTTATCATATATAACACCATCCCTATGAGTCTGAGCAAACTCCGGGAGTTGGTGATGGACAGGGAGGCCTGGCGTGCTGCAGTCCATGGAGTTGCAAAGAGTCAGACATGACTGAGCGACTGAACTGAACTGAACCATCCCTGTGGATCACGCACTAGTTTATGAAAGTTGTTTTCATTGTTGCTTTTATTTACATTAATACATGCTGCTATTTATAATAGTTTTATAGGTAAGTTGGTAGGTAAGCATTGTTATCTTCTTTTCATTTTACAGACAATAAAATGGGAGGTTTAAGGATATTAAGTAACTTGGCTCCAAATTTGCACCCAAAGCACCTAACTCCAAGCCCAGTGGAATTATAACCATGCCAGGCCTCAGGTATTAGTAATGAGAAAATTTGTATCATTTCTCTATTTCCCATTTTATAAAACTGGAGCCTCGATCTATCTTATTAGTAGTAATGCTCTAAAACTTAGGGAAATGCAAAGTAAAATTGGCCTTGGATAGTCAGTTTTGCCTATAAAGCACATTACTTATTTCAGTATTGAAGTCCCTTTTGTATATACCAGGTCCCACCTTGGATTACATGTTTAGGTTTCACTTTATTAGTATTTTCACTTTTCCCAAAACAAGCAAAACAAACAAAAATTAACTCTTGATGTTTTTACACATGATGCTTATTCAATAGTAATGTGTTAAGCTGAATTATATGCATCTAACTGAAAGAGGAAGCTATATTGACCTGCGCAATTAAAACTCCTCACGAGATGGGCTTTTCCGTGGTGGCTCAGTCAGTAACGAGTCCGCCTGCAATGCGGAATACCTGGTTTCCATCTCTGGGTCGGAAAGCTCCCCTGTAGAAAGGTATGGCAACCCATTCCAGTATTCTTGCCTGGAGAGTTCCATGGATAGGACCAAGGAAACTTTCACTTTTCACATTTCATCGAAGTGGTTTTGAAAAAGCTCCAGTATGGTGAGCTGAGAAAGAAACTTAACAGTGTGTGTGTGTGTGTGTGTGTGTGTGTGTGTGTGTGTGTGTGTGTTTGGCAATGGGGGCAACTGGCAGAAACATCCAGGTTTTCTGTCAACACACAAAGAGGTGATATGACACTCTAGCTTGGGGCAAGAATCCCTTGGTTTAAATCATAGCTGCCTCCCTTACTAATCTTGTGGCCTTTGGAGTTATTTCAGTGATCTGAACTCCACGCATCTCTTGTCTCTCTTACTTTTCTCCTGTATCATGAGGTTGGTAGTATCACCAACTCTTTGGACTGACATTGAGTCAGTCTGTTCAGTTCAGTCACTCAGTCATGTCTGACTCTTTGCAACCCCATGAACCGCAGCACGCCAGGCCTCCCTGTCCATCACTAACTCTTGAAGTCTACCCAAATCCATGTCCATTGAGTTGGTGATGCCATCCAACCTTCTCATCCTCCATCGTTCCCTTCTCCTTCTGCCCTCAATCCTTCCTAGCATCAGGGTCTTTTCCAATGAGTCAGCTCATTGCATCAGGTGGCAAGAGTATTGGACTTTCAGCTTCAACATCAGTCCTTCCAATGAACACCCAGGACTGATCTCCTTTAGGATGGACTGGTTAGATCTCCTTGCAGTCCAAGGGACTCTGAAGAGTCTTTTCCAACATCACAGTTCAAAAGCATCAATTCTTTGGTGCTCAGCTTTCTTTATAGTCCAACTCTCACATCCATACATTAAGAGTAAATGATTTTAAAGTACAAAAAGTGCTTATACCACTTTGGCAACACATATACTAACACTGAAAGGACACAAGAAGATTAGCATGGCGCCTGTGTAAGAATGATGAATTAGTGAAGAATTCCATATTTTTAGTGAGCTTTCTTATTGGCTCTGACTGTAAAGAGTCTGCCTGCAGTGCAGGAGACCTGGGTTTGATTCCTGAGTCTGGAAGATCCCCTGGTGAAGGGAATGGCAACCCACTCCAGTATCCTTTCCTGGAGAATTCCATGGACAGAGGAGCCCCAGACCATGGGGTTGCAAAGAGTCAAACACGACTGAGCAACTAACACTTCACTTCAGAGTGCTTAGAGTTGAGCACATAATGACCACTCTTAAAATGATTGTTGTCATATTTATATCTGTATCCTTCTTCAGGCTGAGTTTCGTGAGTACTGGGACCATGTCTAATTCCTGGGCCTTCAGTTTCTAGCATAGGACTTGGTTGTGAGTTGAATAAACCAGTCAGATGACTAAGGCTTTATACTATTTCCTTTCTTGCCAGACTCATTAAACTCAAAAACATGATGGGAGAGCTCCTGAAGCGTTCAGGGACATGCCAGAAAAGCCAGAGGGGCTAATATGCATCTCCTTTCAGAGATTAGAGAAGAGGTATTTTCTTTTTTTTTTTTCCTTTCCTTTTGTTTTTTTTTTTTTTTGGTCTCTTTAACCTTGTAGCTCAGTCAGTAAAGAATCTGCTTGCAGTGCAGGAGACCCAGGTTCAATCCCTGGGTCAGGAAGATCCCCTGGAGAAGGAAATGGCAACCCACTCCAGTATCCTTACTTGGAAAATCTCATGGACACAGGAGCCTGATGTGCTGAAGTCCGTGGTGTTGCAAAGAGTCAGCCACGACTAAGCAACTAACACTTACTTACTTAACCACATACAGATCATAAACCAAGTCCAAAGAAAGAAATGGCAATAAAGATGGGTAGGTAGATGGAAAGAAGAAAGACAGGGAGAGGTGCCAAGGTAGAAAATATTTATTGCAGTCACTGTTGTCTGCCCTGCAGCAGATAGTATCTTCCTTAATACAGAGAGTTGTTTTTTCCCCACTCCTTCTTCAAGTGTTTATTTCATTTGAAGTATTCTGTTTAGTGCTTTGAGTAATGAAAGCAGTCACATTCCTGTTAGTGCTTGGAAACCAAGTGCACATTCGTACACACACACACACACACACACACAGAGTTTGAAAGGAAAGGAGAAACCTTATTTGAACATTTTTACCTGTCAATAGAAGTGTTATGTAATAGTAGCTATCTTGATGTGGTCTTTCTATTCTTGGGAAGAACAGAATGAATGTGCTTAATAGGAAGTCATTGCAACTCACATTCTGTCTCTGAGCCAAATCCCCTTTTCAACTTTCTAAAATTCTTTTTTCTAATTTTTAATTAATGGACTAAACAACTATATGTATGATTCCTAACTGGCTCTTATGATTGAATGAATGAGTGAATGAATTTTACCAGTGCAAGAAATACACTCAAGTGAAATTTCTAGAGTAAGCAGGCCAGGGAGTTAATGAACTCTGCCTTCTGAAATCAGATTAAAAAGGCTTCTTTCAATTTTATCACAACCAAGAGTTAAAGCATATGATGTATTAAAGAAGGCAGTTAAATCCCACCATTGAATCCTATATCATGATCCTCAATGGCACACTTTACAAAGAAAACTCTCCAATCATTCTTTCTGGGTGAACATTTGTTAGGGAAAATCTATAACAAGGTCTGATTATTGGAAGCTTAAAGTTTCTTCTCTGGCATACATTTTAAAAATAATGAAGACTCGAAGCCACTTTGACAATAGTTCTGATTTGACCCAAGTGATTAAAAGGGTCAACGGGAGTTCATTTTCTTTCCCCTGAGGAAAAGTTTAAGAAAAATAAGCCCTCTGTGACTATCTTAGAATGTCTTTGTGATTAGAAGACTCTCAATTCAGCAACAGCTGAGCAAAAGAGTTCTTTAGTGAAAGAACTGACGCTGCCAAACTCTAGAGCTTAATAATAGTGCTCCTTGATACTAAAACGCACCTCTCCAGTGTACACTCTGGTTGAAGGTCTTCTCGTTGTCTTTAACTGATATAGACTCCTAATACATAATCAGATGATGAGTTCTATTTTTATGGATATGGAAATGTGACCAATAAATTTCATATCAGACCTGAAAAGACTGCCACCTGCACAATTTTGTTTTGGTAAATGAATGCCTACGTGTCTGTGAGAACACAAGGTAACCTCTGTGCACAACTGTACACACGCGAAGCTTAGGAGAAAAGAAGTGACCTTTATTTCAATATTTTTAAGTGTCAGTAGAGGTTGTTCTGGGCTTCCCAGGTGGCCCTAGTGGTAAAGAGCCCACTGCCAATGCAGGAGATAGACAAGATGCAAGTTCGATCTCTGGCTTGGAAAGATACCCTAGAGGAGAGCATGGCAACCCACTCCAGTAATCTTGCCTGAAGAATCCCATGGACCGAGGAGCCTGGCAGGGTACTGTCCATAGGGTTGCAAAAGAGTCGAACATGACTGAAGTGACTCAGCACACACACACACACACACACACACACGCAGGCACAGATGTTGTCCTGGAAGAGTACAACCTTAAATGGCTACCAGCTATGTATTTCTAGTCATCTGAGATCAGGTGGGAAGACTTTTCCTCCATGTGTATTTTATTGGCCTAAGTTATCTCTTTTTTTACGTAGCACACACACGTTGTTAGAGTACACACTGTTTCATTTAGCTTGTTATCTTTATGGAAGGACACTTTTCTTGATGACACTGAGAATAGTTGGGAAAGCGTCCATTGGTGAGCATGTTGGCTAGGGTTAGTCTCTAATAAAGTATGCACAAACAGCAACCTGGATTAAGTTTTGAACAAGGGGTTTACAGCCAGAGTGCCTGAAGTAAGTGATGATTCTGCCACACATGGTTCTGCTGTGTGATCTTGGCTGAACTCCGTTACTACTTGAGCTTTTGACTTTCTCATATGTTTAGTAAGGTGAGTGCTAATACACAGCTCAGATACTTATGGAAGGCGGTGTTTGTTAGTATTGCTGTTACTATTTGATTCTTCCACTTGCTTGGCTTCGGGCCTATTTCTCACCCCACCCACTACGTCAAGTATTCTATTCCTGCCCACAAAGAGAAGCAGATCAATCCCAACTTACAAATCTGCTATTTTATTTAAAGCCCAATTGATGAGTCAGCTGCCAGAACATTGATGTGATTTTCCTCCTTATGTTAATAGCAGCCAACTCACTTTAAATACCTTATCTTTGCCAGAGCTTGTGTAAATACCTTACATGTACTATGCCATTAATCTCTATGGAAGTTCCACAAAAGTTTCCAAAAGGAACAGCTGAGATTCAGCATGGTTATTTTCCAAGGTCATACAAGTCAGTTTATGACAGCACCAAGCCCAGCACAAATTTTTGTCATTCTAAACTCCTATCCTTTTTTTATTGTACCACTCTGCCCTTCGACAGTAAGAAAAGGAAAGGAAAGTGTCAGGTACATGAAGTCTGAGACATTGTGCTAGCTTGCAAAAGCCCACCAATAAAGAATGTGGCTACTATCTAAACTGTTGTCTCTCTGTGTTAGTGTATCTCTTACAATGCCTTCAGTTTTAAGTAACAGGAAAACCTGACTTAAACAAGCTTAGAAGATAAGAAAATTAATCACCTCAACTACAGAACTGCAAGACTAGGGATAGAAGCAGTGTTAATCTGAACACAATGCACAGTGCAACAATACTTTTAAGGTCCAAGGTTCATTCCACCGCTCCTTTCTTCCTGTTTATTGTGAGTTTTATGTTCCCTATGCTAAGATGATTGACGCATGTCCAAATGTAATGTATGGATGCCTCTTTCTGTATCTCTGTCTAAGGAATAATGACTCTTTGTCCACAAGCCCTAGTAGAATTTATAAAATATCTTATACCAGGATTGGGATATATGCCAGTTTCTAAACAATCACTGGCAGTAAGATTGGACACTACTGTGACAATTAGTCAAAAGGTTTGGAGTAGAGTGGATGCTGAGAAGAATGACTAATGAAACTCAAGTGTCTGTATTTGTGTGTTGGCGTGTTTCTGTGTATGTGGAGCCAAACAGGGCAATTTTATAGTATATTTCTGTACACGATGGATAGTATCTCAATAATATCTCTGCAGATATGGGAACTTCCTATTCTTCCTTGTGGTATCCACTCTTACTTGGCAATAGCAGATAAATGACTAGCTCTTATAGAATTAAGAATATTTCTTCCTGCTTTTTAAGTGTAATATAGAGTCCATTAGATAGAAGTCAACAGTCTATAAAGCCAGGAACCCCTTGACTTTAGCCTAATTTCTTGGCACTTTCTGACTTGTAATTAAACTAGAGTAGTGATCAAATAATTAGATAAACTCATTCAGCTAAGTCACTTGGATAGGATCCATGCACAGACATCACAGTTAGACAAGACAAGGACAGCTGTTGCTACTCCTGATTCTAAGTTCCATCACTCATGTCTGACTCTTTGCAACCCCATGGACTATAGCCCACCAGGCTTCTCTGCCCATGGGATTCTTCAGGCAAGAATCCTGGAGTGGGTTGCCATTTTCTCCTCCAGGGGATCTTCTCAACCCAGGGATTGAACTCTCATTTCTTGGAGCTGGTGCACTGCTGATGGGTTCATATCTCTGAATCACTGGGGAAGCCCAATGCCAAAGTTTTATTTAGAAGGGAGTCATTAACAATGCATTTAAGAACTATTATTGTTTTACAGTCACTAAGTCATGTTCGAACTTTGAGCAACCCTGTGGACTACTGCAGCATGCCAGGCTCCTCTGTCTTCCAGTCTCGCAGAGTTTGCTCTAATTCATGTCCACTGAGTTGGTGGTGCTATTTAATCATCTCTTCCTCTGCTGCCCGCTTCTCCTTTTGCCTTCAATCTTTCCCAGCATCAAGGTCTTTTCCAATGAGTTAGTCTTTACATCCGGTAGCCAAAGTATTGGAGCTTCAGCTTCAGTCCTTCCAATGTATATTTAGGGTTGATTTCCTTTAGGATTGACTAGTTTGATCTCTTTGTGGTCCAAGGGACTCTAAAGAGTCTTCTTCAGTACCATGATTCAAAAGCAGAAATTCTTTGGTGTTCAGTGATCACGGTTCCCCTCTCACATCTGTACATGCCTACTGGAAAAACCATAGCTATTTGTACCTTTGTCAGCAAAGTGATGCCTCTGTTTTTTAATATGTTGTCTGGATCTGTCATAGCTTTCCTTCCATGGAGCAAGTGTCTTTTAATTTCATGGCTACAGTCACCATCTGCAATGATTCTGGAGCCTAGGAAAATAAAATCTGTTGGTGCTTCCAACTTATCCCCTTCTGTTTGACAAAAGGTGGTACAGAGCTGATTTGTGTTGCATGAAAATTTCAGTGCACTCATATATGTCTCAGTCAATATCTTCATTTCTTTTGTATAAATATTTAGGATTGCCACTTCAGAAGCACAGGCCTAAGTATATTTTTCACACGGATACAACTTTCACACTTTTACTAGCAAACTAGCAAACAGTGTTTTCTGAGCATTTGTTGTTGCTTTACTTAAAAAAATGTCTACCATTCTAACAGATAGGTAGTGGTATCTTTTGGTTTGCCTTTACATTCCCTAAAGATTAGTGATGTTTTGTATTTCTTTCTGTGCTTATTGACCATTCATATGGATCATTGATTTGTACAAATGTTTTGTCCATTTTAATTGGATTGTTTGACTTTTTTATAACTTAGTTGTAGGTGTTCTTTATATATGATAAATACAAGTCCTTTATAAAATACGTTCTGTGAATAGTTTCTCAGTTTATGAGTTACCTACTTTACAGTGCCTTATGATAAGAGTTTTAACTTTGATAAAGACTAATATATAAATTTATTTTTAATGGTTAATCTAAAATATTTGCATATCCCTGGGTTTCAGAGATATTCTCATGCATTTTTCTAGAATTTAAGCTTTTATGTTTAAGCATGTGATTAATCTCAGAATATTTTTTATGTACGCTGTGAGGTAAATGTCAAAATTATCTTTGTCCATCTTCTGTGAATGCCCATTTCAAGTACTGGTGCCATTTGTGGAAAAGATTTTCCTTTACCTCACTGATCTGCTTTGATGACTTTGTAGGAAATGAATTATCTGTATAAGTGGTGTTTATGTTTAATCTTTAGTTCTGTTGATTGATTTGATTCTTTCTGCCATTCTCTCAAGTGCCTTGATAAATATAATTCTTGGAAATTAGTATTATTAGTTTAACAAAGAATTAATATAATTCTAACATTTAAAAATATATAACTTAAAAAATTTTAGATCCTTTGCCTATAAATTTTAGAATCTATTGTTGCTCTTTATAAGAGTTCTTGCTGACATTTTGATTCATGTTATATAAATAGAGACACAGCTATGGATACAGCTCAAATTAGAAATAAGTGGCATCATCATTGTGTAATCTTAATAAGGTAGCTTATAAACATGATATACTTGTGATATATTTCCATCTTTTAACATTTATCTGAACAGAATATGGTAGGCATGTTGTTAAAGTTTTCATAAATTTTGGTAAATTGATTTCCAAGTAGTTTTTGATTGATAATGCTATTTTAAAATAATAATTATTTTTAATTTTTCTCTTAGTCACTTATAGGTATTCAACTGATCTTTGTAAATTAGCCTGTTATCCTATGATATTGCTAAATTTACATATTACTCCTCAAATGAGTATTTTGGGTAAATTTCTTATCAATTTCTATTTGCCTAGTCATATCATCTGCAGATATTTAAATTTCTCATGACTTTATTTTTCTTAATGTATTGTACTGGTTTGGAATCTATTAATTTAAATAGAAATAAGGATAAGAAATCCTAAGAGAAAGCGTTCATACTGTCAATATTACATATAGTGTTATTATGAGATTATTAAAAATACCCATTATCAGATTAAGAAATTTCATTTCAAATTCTAGTTTACCAAGAATTTTAAAAGGAATAAAAATTGAATTTTGACAGCTCCTTTTCTGTCCACCCCTCTTCTCTTTCCTTCTGGGACTCCATGTATGAGTTTAGTCCATATTGCCCCACAGTTTACTCATTCTCTGTTAATTTTGTTTTAGTGATTTTTGTTTCTAATTTTGTGCTTCAGGGTAGAATATTTCTATTGCTGTGTCACTGGGTTTTTCTGCATTGTTAGATTGGAAGTTAATGCCATCTAGTCATCCAATGAATTTTTCATTTGAGATATTTATTTGCTGGAAATTTTGATTCCTTGTTTAATATCTTGCCTTTCTCTCATCATGCTCTAGCTTTCCTCTGCCTTCTTGGATATTTGTATTTAAAATATCTATTTTATTATCCTTGTCTACTAATTCCATGATCTGGATTTAATATGTTAATATTTTTTCAAAGATTTTTTTCACCTGTGTTTAGGAAGAATGTCATTCTTTGGACATGGATAGGTACATCTGTGTGCCGGTCTGTCTTTGAATGTTGATATCAGTGTAGTACTGACTCAGGAATAGAGCTGGCAAACTATTCCTTTATTCTCTGGAACATTTGAGTAAACTTATTGATATTTTTCTTCCTTAAATATATGATAAAATGCACCTTTGAGATTACTTGCAGTTTTCTTTCTGGAGAAGAGTTTAATTATAAATTGATTTATTTTAACTTAAAACCATGCTGCTTTAGTTTACTGTTTCTTTATATGTCAATTTTGGCAAGTTGTATCTTTCAAGAAAACTTTATTTCTTCTAAGATTTTTTAAAAATTATTGGCATAAATTTGATAAAAATACCTTGATATATCTTCAATATCCCTGTAAGTCCGGTAGCGATATCTTTTTTTCATTCTTGATATCGGTTATTTGTGTTTTCTCTGTTTGTGTTTGCCACTTTACTTATTCTTCTTTTGATTTATAGATATTTTCCAGATATATTTGCTTTACTATTGGGTTTCCATGTTCTACTTATTGATTTCTGGGTACTTATTTTACTTCTGTGTACTTATTTTACTTCTGTGTACTTATTTTGGGTTTAAATTGATCTATTCTTCTATATTTTCCAATGAAGTTTATTTCTTTGATTTGACACCTTTCTGTGATTTTAGTAGAAGCAACGTTTCAAATAAACCTTGCTTTAATTGAATGCCATAAATTTTGATAGGTTATGCTTCATTTCCATTGCATTCAGAATATTTTCTAATTTCCATTGTGATTTCTTTCTTGTACCATAGGATATTTAGAAATATGTTGCATTATTTGTGAATAATAGTAGTTTTACAAAATGTCTTTTGGTCTTGATTTTTTATTTAATTTTGTTGTGATCAGAGAACATATTCTATGTCAACTCAGTCCTTTAAGTAAGCTGTTCATTAGTATATGACCTCTTTTGGTTAATGATTCATGTGTTCTTGGAAAAAAGAACACATATTTGCCATTATTGAATAAAATGTTCTATAAAAATAAGCATCACCAAATACTGTTCAATGATGGTGTTTTGGTTCAAACTTTCTCTAATTTTACTGAATTTTGGATGCTACTAGTTATATCAATTACTAAAAGAGAATTTTTTTAAGTTCCCAGTTATAATTATGTGTCTCTATGTACTTTCTCCAGATTTTGCCACTGCTTCATGACTTTTTAAGTTCTCTTTTAAGGTTCTTACACATTTTTGCATGTCCCTTGCTGAATAGACCTTTTTATCGTTGAAGTGAATTTTTCTTAATACTGATACTATTTCTCTGTCAAGACTAGACACAGAAATTACTCAAGGACATTTTGAGAAATACTAATGCAGAGTCCCAGGTTATTTTCCCTAGATAATCTCTTTGATTTTTGAAAGCACACAATTCTTATCTATTTGTGATCATTAAAAAAAAGAAAAGAAAAGAACTGTGTCGCTATACAATCCAGTTCTTACTTTAGCAAGTTGGGAGGAGAGTTTATGGGTGAAGGTAGAAAGACCAGTTAGTATTCATTGCAATAGTATGTGATAAGCAATAAGAACTTGTATTAAGGAAGTAGACATGAATAGATACTAGGGATATTTAATAGGTCACCATATTTGTTTAGATTAAACATGATGGAGAAGAGAATGGGAGGTATCTAACATGACTGCTAGTTTTTTAACTTCAGAATGTGGTTGATAAAAATATCATTAAAGAAGAAGGTAAGTATGTAAGTGGAACAATGACTTCACTCAAACATGTATTTTATGTTGTAATGTCCTGAAAAACTATGATAAAGACCCAAATTGAGACCTGAGTTAAGGCGGCCATAAAAAACAGAAACTGGAAAAAGATAATAAACACAATGCATCACTAACAATATTTGTGTCCTATTTGGTATAGATAGAGATAATTCAGTTTCTGGAAGTTCCTGGATTGGATAGAAATGCAGTATGATTGAGAACAGTCATTGGTGTGCAAAATTTAAGATGGAGAGGAGAGACAAGGACGAGTGATGAATTCTAAATTTCCCATAATGACTTGGAGGACATACAGGTAGAAAGTCTATTTAGTGGTCAAAGGTGTAGGCATTGTGCTGAAAAAAAGGGGTATAGTTTAGAAATTAAGATTGGAAATTAAAACTACAGTAGATGGGATAGCCCCAAAAAGGCAGTAAGTTGAGAAGAAAAGGAAGATTTAGGGAGGCCAAAAGGAGGAAACAAAAGCTTATAGACTATTTTTAATGTGGTTTTCCATGTTCTTTTATTGACACAAAAAATGTAATATCTCAAACCGTTTGTTAAACAAAGTACCCAGGATAGAATTGTTAAGACTTTGCATGAAGAATATCTTTGAAAACATCTATTGTTTATCATTACAGTAGGTTTTTTCCCTCTATGATCATCATAAAATCAAAATCTACAAGTGTTCTGATAATATGGTGAACATGGTACAGTCATTGTCTTTCTTAAATTATCATCTAAGTTTGAGAATATAGAGCGTACATTATGTTCATTTTATGAACATTCCTTTGGTGCTTATCTAATTCAGCCGATACTTCCCACATTACAGAAAAAGAGAGAGAGAAAGAGAGTTAATGATTAGTCCAAATGGTGAACAGATTGCAATACAAAAAAAAAAAAAATTGGAAAAAAATCTAAACAGTGTGTGTATTGTATGTGATTAGCTCTTTTTCCAGTGTTGCCATTCTAAGTCATTGCAGTCGATGTAATTGCATCCTGCGAATACGTTACAACATGTGTTTTGCCCAGATGAAGAGTAATCACAACAAGTAATTTGAACTTGTCATTTGGTATCATTACTATAAATGGCAAGAGAACATTTCGTTAACTCTTTATGACTTGGATATGCATTTTTGTAACCATTCCAGAAAGTTACTAGAGATGGCAGATGCCTGACAGAAATCTTTCTGATAGACTGTTTCTGGGGTTTAAAAAAAATATCCGTAATGAACTTTTTGCCCTACCAATCTCCGGTGGACTTGTACTTTAAATAGCAGAATCATCAGGAAGCATGTCCCCCACTGCCCTACACACATATGCAGACGCACACATCCTATAGGTAAGTGATAATCAGAGCATAATGAGTTCTGTACTTCTTTTGTATTGAGATGACATTAAGTCACCAGGCCTCCTTTGCAATGAGCTTGCAGTTTTTCAAACACTCTTTTATAGCTGCCTTGCCTCTCTGTCCTTGGTTCACTGTACTTGGAATGTTGCAATTTTTTTTATCCACTTTCCCTCCCTTGTTCCAAGCTCACTGTTCCAGTGTTGTTTGAGATTCTCTTGCAGTTTGCTAGCCTTGGTCTGGTGTAGGTGCTCCTCCTGGGTGCCTCTGATCTGATTACCATAGAATACTATGTGTTCAGGTATTTGACCTGCTTTTAGATTCTTTTATGTCAGTTACCTTAGCAGTTTGACACATGACTATCATTTCCCTGGAATCAGGACATTGTCTTACTCAACTTTGTTTAGCCCCGGTATCTTGCACTGTGCCTAGAACATGGTAGGCATTCAAACCCACCCCCTACCTTCGCTCCTAACCCTGGCCCAATTTGTCCTTTTATTAACTTAAAAAGTCAGAACTCTCTCTTGGGTGGGAGTGGAGAGGAAATAAATATGTGTTGAGCTCTATCCTAGACACTAGACAATTACTAATCCCATGATGAGTCCCGTTGGAACTAAGGCAGAATAAAATAGCTGTTTCATCCAGGTAGAAAAAGAATCATCTAGGAGGAGGAGAAAAATGGAGTGGTAAATTCTCATGAAGGTCTTCATAGGTGACATGTCATTTTGTCTGTGCTCTAAAAGTACATACAAGTTTGCTAGGTAGAGAAGGGGATGGCAATGATTGAGTGAAGGCAGGAAGGCAGGAGGACACAGTGGATTTGTGGGGTTGGGGGATAACTCTTTCAGGAGGAAGATAACCAGGGCAGTTAGCCACAAATGTTAAATATCTTTATGAGAAAAAAAATCATCGAAATTGCTCTGTTTGTGTGTGTGGCCATCAGAAAAACATAAACAATGCATGTATTTATTAGGTTGGTGCGAGCATAATTATAGTTTCGGCCTCTGAATTTTAAATCATTATACTTAGGCTCAAAACCATCTTTATTAATCAAAATAGGAACCATTGCAATCAAAACATTTTTGCCAATGAGAAATAAGTTCATTTATACCTATAGTGTAAAAATCTAGACTTTTGGATTTGACAAACTCTTGAAAAGGATTTTTTGCTTCTTGCTGGTTGTGTAAATTTTTTTCTCTGCAAAAAAGTTGTCAAGATGCTTGAAGAATCTTCGCATTTGGTTGGCTAGAGGTCAGGTGAATACGGCAGAGACAAAACTTCATAGCCCAATTTGTTCAACTTTTGAAGCATTGGCTGTGTGACGTGCGGTCAGGCATTGTTGCAGAGAATTTGGCTCTTTCTGTTAACCAATGCCAGCTGCAGACATCGCAGTTTTCAGTGTATCTCATTGATTTGCTGAGCGTACTTCTCAGCTGTGATGGTTTCGCTGGGATTCAGAAAGCTGCAGTGTATCGGGCCAGTAGCAGACCACCAAACGTTGACCATGACCACTTTTTGGTGAAAGTTTGGGTTTGGGAAGTGCTTCGGAGCATCTTCTCAGTTCAGCTACTGAGTTGGTCATTGCCAGTCATTGGATAAAATGTACTTTCCATCGCACATCACAATCTGATCAAGAAATCGTCCGTCTTTGCATAAAATAAGAGAAGATGACACTTCAAAATGACAATGTTTTGATTTTCAGTCAGCTCATCAGGCGCCCTGGGGGCTCAGCTGGCTAAGAAGCCACCTGCAATGTGTGAGACCTGGATTCTATCCCTGGATTGGGACGATCCCCTGGAGGAGGGCATGGCGACCCACTCCAGCATTCTGCCCTGAAGAATTCCATGAATTGTATAGTCCATGGGGTCATGAAGAGTCGGACGTGACTGAGCAATATTCACTTTCATCAGGCACCCACTTACCAAGTTTTTTCACCTTTCCAATTTGCTTCAAATGCTAAAGGGCTGTACAGTGGTCAATGCTGAGTTCTTTGGCAACCTCTCGAGTAGTTTTAAGAGAATGAGCATTGATGATCCTCTCAGTTAGTTGTTGTCAACTTCCAATGGCTGGTCACTATACTTCTCATCATCAAGGCTCTTGTCTCCTTTGCAAACTTCTTGAACCACCACTGCACTAAAAATTCTAGCCGTTCCTGGGCTGATGTTGCAATTTGTCTTCACTGTTTTAAGGCCCATTTTGAACTCAAATATGAAAATCACTCAAATTTGATTTTTGTCTAACATCATTTCCCTAGTCTAAAATAAATATAAAATAAACAGCAAGTGGTAAGTCATTAGCAAAAAGCAAACTGAGAAATGTGCATTAAAATGATGTGTAACCCATAATTTAACCACATGTATTTAAGAATACATTCCAATATCAAAGGGCAAAGTTCACCAGTACAAAACCACAATTACTTCTACGCCAACCTAATATAATTGTCATCTTTTGTGAACATGTACAGTATACCAGATACATGGTAAAAATGCTAGTTGAACCAACCCGCAGCAATCTGAAGCTCTACCTATATTCAGTTCAGTTCAGTTCAGTTGCTCAGTTGTGTCCAACTCTTCGTGACCCCATGAATTGCAGCACACCAGGCCTCCCTGTCCATCACCAACTCCCGGAGTTCATTCAAACTCATGTCCTTTGAGTCGGTGATACCATCCAGCCATCTTATCCTCTGTCGTCCCCTTCTCCTCCTGCCCCCAATCCCTCCCAGCNGAAATAGCTCAACTGGAATTCCATCACCTCCAATAGCTTTGTTCATAGTGATGCTTTCTAAGGCCCACTAACTATATTAAGTGGTTGCTTTTCTGTTAAAATGTGTAGATGAGAAACAATGTAAGAAATCTTAGAGAAAATATACACCCATCATTGGTATATTATGTGAACAATAAATATATAAAATTTAAGATTCTAGTATATTGTTCTTGTGGAGAAGGAAGTGGCACACACTCAACTATTCTTTCCTGGGAAATGCTATGGATAATGGAGCCTGGCAGTCTGTAGTCCAAAGGGTCACAGAGTCAGACATGACTAAGCAACGAAGCACAGATTGTTCTTGATAAGTTGAACATTTATCTGCTGTCCATTTCCTTTGTGCGCATCTTCCCTAACTTTCTATCATTATGGCCATTGGCTACATGTCTATTAGAAATGATGTAAAATCTGTTATTAGTACATTTTTCTATGACAAACTGGGAAAAAAAATCCTGACTACTGCCAATGCCTATTAATTAACAACAAGAATAGCATACTAGTATTTGTTCTAGTATCTAGTTGAATTGTTATAGGAACACACCAATTGCCTGGAAATGTGATCTTAGCAAATGAATCAATCATAACAAAGCATTATATGAAGGGATATATATATATCAGCACCTTTAACCAGTACCTATGATCACAATAAAGGTTTATTCAAGTTTTAACACTCAATACCTGTGAATATGATCTTATTTGAAAATAGGTCTTTGAAGACATAATCAAATTAAGATGTGGTCACACTGGATTAGAGTGAGCCCTAAATCCATTAACTGGCATCCTTATAAAAAGGCCATATAAAGGCACAGGGAGAAGAGGGTCATGTAACAGAGATGGGAAGGACAAGTCAAGGAGTGCCAACCATGAGGAGGCAAAGAAAGATACCACCTTAGATCCTTCAGAGAAAGCATGGGCTAGCCAGAATCTTCGTTTTGGACCTCTAGCTTCTAGAATTGTGAAAAAAAAAATACATTTCTATTATAAACCACTTAGTTTATAGTAATTAGTTGTAATAACCCTAGGAAAACAAAATAGTGTTTTAACATGGTAGTCTTCACACGCATTGGAGAAGTGAGAAGTGATAATCCATGAGCAGCACCTCTACTAGTTTCTTTTAGGAAAGACAAACAAGAGAGCTGACGTAGCGTGAGTCAGGAGTATAGGCTTTGATGTCAGGTGGTGATTGCCAGTTCCAGCTCCAATCTGTTGTGTGACACTGGGTAAAATCGTTACTCTTCTCCCCTCCGTTTCCCCAACATTTAATGATAACAGTAGGCCCCTTTCTAAGGCTCAGAGAAATTAAATAATATTACCAAATTAGTAAGATACAGAATTAAGAGTTGAGTCTTGGTCCTTACGACTTTAAGGCTTCTGGTGTATTCCACAAGGAAACACACGAATGATACATTCCTGCTCAAAAAGCGTGTGAAATTTTTTAAGGAAAGTAGATAATTTAATAGGGGAAATGAGTAGAACTTTCTCAAAAGAGGTAAACTTTGAATAACTATTCTAAACCCAAGTCGAATTCTGATGAGTGAAAATGTCAGGGGCCAGACAGGCAGGTCACATCTCTGAAGAATGTCAGACTGAGAGTCAAAGCTATCAAAGATACCAAGGCCCCAGAGTGGGTGACTTGTTTTAGAAGAACAGCAAGTAGACCCATGGGATTTAATAGATGTCGTAGAAAGTGAGGTCAGAGAAGAAAGTCAAGCCAGTTCTGCAGAGTCTAATTACTTGCTGAGTCTTAGAATGTATTCTTGTTAATGAGACAGCATTGAAGCTTTTTCAGCAAAAAACTATAGATTCTGTAAACATCACTAATAATTCAAATTTAGCCAATTCAAAGTATAAAGAGTTCATAGGAATCCAATAATGCATAATGCAATAAAATATAACACAAATACATGTACATCACTGGTGTTCCATGCATAGCTATATCATCATTTATAGTTATATTTGCATTTATCTGCAAGGATATGTACTAAAATTACAACAGTGATTACTTCCGGTAATAGACTATGGGTAATATTTACTTTTACTTTCTACTATTTTCTTTGATGTTTCCATACTTTTCAGTAATGAATTACTCTTTATGGCAGTAATGTAGAAAGTCAAGTTAGGTGGGGTAAAGACCAGAAAGGAGAACTTAGCAGTAATACAGGACAGAAAATATTAGACCTTGTGCTTTGACTGAGCAGGAGACAAGCATGAAATATATTTCTCAGGTAGGAATGACAGAATTTGGTGATGATTCATTGGAATGAGACATTAGAGAGAGCCGAAGATGACACAAAGAATTCTATCTAAGGTAACAGGAAGGATGGAGCTTCCATTAACTGAGGGAGTTATCCCAGGGGGACGAGTTTTGAACAGGGGGTCAGAAGGGGTACAGATAATGAGCTTAGTTTTATACATGCAGAATTTGAGGTGACAGCTAGACCGCCATGATTTTGAGAAGTCACAAGGCCTGTCCCAGAGGACTGAAATATTGAGATAGAAAGGGATAAAAGACATGGTGAAATATTTCCGGAGGAGCTTGAAAATGCCAAATGAGGATGAGTATAATCGTCTTCCTGGTAATAAAATCTCAGAAGCCTTCTCATGTAGGTAGATTCACATGAATCGTTTTACTAAGAGATATAAAGCAATGTACTCTTAGAAGGTGGATATAATTCACAAATTATAGTTAATGTGCTGTGGGATTATTAGGCATTCAAATATAGCTAAAAATGTGGTAAACTCAACCACCTTATAATAAGAAGCTGACAAGTGACGCAGAAAGTGCTCGAACAAATATATCCCCGCTGCTTGTCACAGAGTCGTCCAGGATGAGGTGCATAAATAAACATGTCACTCACAATGTTTTCACTTCCTCCCACAAGACTGTCGGCAAAGTGGGGTAGGAAAACAAAATCACAGGCATGGCTAACTGAATTAAGGAAACAAGAGTCACAAAAAGTCACCTAATAGTAAACAAAAATAACAAAAAATAATATCTCGACATTATGCTGCCTGTAGGTTATGAAGGAAGAGTCTGTGCCCGAGCTCCATGGCACATCTAAAAGTGTGCGGAAAAGTACTGCCCATCCAAGTGGAAGCACCATCAGTGTCTAGTAATCGTTTTGCTAATTTTGGCAGCCTCTTGAACACAAAATTTAAAGAGAAACAGACTACCAAATTAGCATCTCCACGTCAGAGACTCTTACTCTGCATTGTCTCTGTTACATTATTTTAATATATACTTTTATTATCACTTGTATTGTATGATCTCTGCCACGTGCATGGCCAGAAACCATGATGCAGACAGACGAGAGTGAGATCCATGTGGCTTTTGTCAAATTGCTCATGTGTTTGAAGCACAAATTGATGAGGATAAAGAAAATAGAAAGAAAGAAAAACAGCAGCTGGAAAATAGACAATGAGTAGAAACTGATTTTGTTGATGTAAGCCATTGGTAGAAAAATTGCAACGCAATTTTGTTTGTAGCAGAGGTCTCAAATTACTCAAGAATTTCCGGTAAACAGGAACCCTGGAAGTGGGAGCGGGGAAAGTGGGAAGCATAGGCTCAGTTGAAAACCTCTTTAAGTGGCTAGCTCCCATGTCTTGTCCTTGGGGCCGTGTAACCAAACAACACTGCTTCCTTCTTTTCCTTCCAGTCAAAACAGAAGATTGATGATTTCTCTAGATTGGGTAAAATAAGTGTGTCTGTGCTTGGGGATGTTGATTCTACACTGAAAATGGTGAAAATTTTCCTAACAAAATTGAGCTGAAATCCAGCCCTCCTCCCCTGCTTGATTCTCAGAATCCAGATAGCTAGTTTGCACTTCAAGCTGGATCTTGGAATTTTTTTCTCAGGTGAAATGATCTAGATTAAGAGAAACATCTGAAGATACTAATGTTGTGTTACTAAACATATAAAAGTGTGTTCTCATGTGGAAGACAAACACAAAGAGAAATGAGCTAATTTGAGGAAAGAAGGAAAGTGAAAAGTTTATAACATCTTTAATTACTGTTTCTTATGAATTTAAGGCACAAAATAGGCTGCCTCAACAGAGTAGCCTTAGCCCCAAATGGTTATTGAGTTTCAATGAGTAAATTTAAATAAAATTAAACATCCTCTGCCTATTGGTTACTATATGGAGTAACACATGTTACAGAACATTTCCGTCATAGCACAAAGTTCTATAAGAAGTGCTGAAAAACAGTTAGGAACATGAAAAGCACCTTCAGAAATTAAAGCAGTGAAAAACTCAATAAGGAGTGGGAAGATAAAGATAAGAGAATTTCAGAGAGAAGAATTACAAAGGAGGAGGGAAAAATAAAATGTGCCCAGGAGGCCCAAAGCCAAATTAAAGCAGTATTTGTAAATGGAATCAGAAAGAGAGGGGAAATTATCTGAGATATAGTTTTCCTGATGAGAAGTCTCTGTTTATGGACCAACATAATAGATGAATTTGACCTATATCAAGGAATACATTATAATGTTTCAGGTAACTGGAAAATGGAAAATTCTAAAATATTCCAAAGGCAGGAAGGGAAACAGATGGCATATACAAGTTCAGAAATCCAAACAATTTTGCAATGTCTCAACATGAGCCCTGTAGCTAGGAGAGACTAGGACAACACCAAGAATTCTCAGGAAAAATTATGACTAATTTATAATTCTACATATAGTCAAATGTATTAGTTTTGTGGGTAAAATAAGGTTTTTTTATACATATACATACAAGGACTAAAATATTTTACTTTCTTATAAATACTCTTTTCTAAGAAGCTTCTGGATATATTCCATGAAAATAAGGAGTAATTCAAGAGGGAGAAAAAAATGGGATTCTGGAATTGCACAATCCAATTCAAAGGAAGAAAGCAGAGACAGGTCAAGGGAAGAGAAAATAGCATGAAAGCGATGAGAAATTCCAGAATGACATCTATCCACTAAAGGCAGAGAGCAAAGGTGTGTTTGAGGAAGAAGCAGAGAGTCAGAGAAATGTCCTCAAAATATGAAACTAGATAATTCTGATATATTTGAAAATATTGAGGGGTAATATAGACAAAAGGGAGAGCTTGAAATTGAATTAAAAAGTAGGGTCTAGAAAACGAAATAAATAAAAAGGCTTAGGTTTTACTAACGTAAAGAAAAACAAAGAATTTAGTAAGAAAGAAAAAGTATAAAATTCTACATAGCTAGGCAGTAAGTGGATTTCCTACAGTCAAACAATCATGAAAACAATATTGAACTAACAATACTGGGGATAAAAGCACATTGGGTGGATGTGAACCATAGGAATTGTGATTGACTATGTTTAGGGGATTCTGGAATTTGTGTGAGAGTTATATCCTCACCTTCCATAGTTGGAAGGAAATAGATAACACCATAAACTAAAAAACAATAAGTAGCAATATAATAATATAATTTAAAGATATGCATAAAATTAAAGTTATATTTGCTTCTATGGAATATGAAATGCAAGAAGAGGAGTTCTGAGTAAACCTCATAAAACAATTTAACTTTTTAGCTACGTGCATTTATTACTTTGATGACAATTTAAAATATTAAGAAAATAATTTAGCATGTTGCATGACCCATATCAACTCTCAGTATATTTCAGTTGAATCTGAGTCAGAAATCTAACCAACCTTATATTTACTATTATTAAACTTTTTCTCCTATGGGGCTATCCTCAAATATACACAATCCTAAGGACTTATGAGTATTTATCAGGGCTTCCCCGGTAGCTCAGCTGATAAAGAATCCACCTGCAATGCAAGGGACCCTGGTTTAATGCCAGGGTTGGCAAGATCCCCTAGAGGAGGGCATGGCAACCCACTCCAGTATTCTTGCCAGGAAACTCTGCATGGACAGAGGAGCATGGTGGGCCTCAGTCCATGGGGTTGCAGAGTCAGACATGGCTGAGCAACTAATTTGTCCTAAATGCCTGAGTTTGCACACATCTTTATCCAATGCCTATCAATCTGTAGATGTTTTCCTTCTTGTTATCAATTTTTTTTTCCTATTCTCTGCCCATCCTTGTATTTCTTTCACTTTCTTTTACTCTTTCTTCCCCTCCCTCCTCCCTTTCTGTCTCTGGCTTCTGTTTAATATATTAATCGAGACTTTTTAAAGCATCTCTTGAGAACTAGAAGCTGTACCATTACTGGACCACATTCCCACGTGGCAACAATCAGCAAAAGATGAGTAGTGGCTTTCCCCTTTAAACAAACCATTGGCTCTTCAATTAGCCACAGTCCTACAGCTCCCTTTTATCTTTCCTTGAACCCCACTTTACGGAATTGCATTACTCATCTGACATTGACACATGGGTGGGGGGTTGTCTTTTCAACTCTCTCTTAACAACTGAGGAGCCATTCTTACCCTGATGATATGCTGTAGGTTATATTTCAGAGCCTATTTGCATTCTAGTGCAAATGTCAGTTTGATAGTTGGAAATGTGTGGGATTTTCAGAAGAGACTGTGACTGGAGACTTAAATGTGAGGGCAGTCATCGCAGGGTGATACATTTGCCACCTGGAGACTGGATAGGATTTCTAGGCGCACGTGTGTCTAGAGGTGTGGAGTATTGGCAGGTGCAGGCAGATTGTGTTATCAGGGACTTTCAGCTTGGGTTTATAGAGGATCTACTAGGTGGTAGCTCCTCATCTGTATGGATGATATGTAAACAAACAATTACCACACAGTAGAAATGCCATTTTTAAAAATGTTGAGAGAAAGAAAGCACCAAGTGTATAGCAGGACTAACTGCTCCTTGGCAGGAATGAAAGAAAACTTAAAGGAGTAATATGTAAAGGGGATCTTACTGAAGAATTTAATAGGTGGACTAAGAAAGACTTCAGGCTGAAAATACAGTTATAGAGAGTTAGTTCCCTCATTCATTTATCATTTTCAATTTATTTTATTGACGTGAAGTTGATTTGCAATGTTGTACTAACTATATACATATACATGCACAATCTTTTTCATATTTTTTCCATTATGGCTTATCACAGGACATTGACTATTGTCCCCTGTACTATAGCGTAGGACCTCGTTGTTTATCCATATATGTATAATAGTTTGCATCCGCTAATGCCAAACTCTCAATCCATTTCTCTCTCAATCCCCACCTTGGTAACAAGTCTCCTCTCTATGTGCATCTGTTTCTGTTTCCTAGATAAGTTCATTTGTGTCATATTTTTATCCCACATATAAGTGATATCGTATGATATTTGTCTTTTTCTGATTTGCTTCTCTTAGTATGACAGTCACTAGGTCCACTCACATTGCTGCAGGTGGCATTATTTCATTCCGTTTCATGGCTGAACAGTATTCCATTGAATATATATGCCACCTTTTCATTATCCAGTCAACAGGCAATGGACATTGAGGTTTCCCTCTCTTGCCTATTGTGAATAGTGCTGCCATGAATACAGGGGTACATGTATCCTCTTGTATTATAGTTTTGTCCCATACACACCTAGGGGTGGGATTGCTGGATCACATGGCAACACTATTTTTAGCTTTTTGAAGAACCACCGCATTGTTTTACATAATGGCTGCACCAGTTTACTTTCCCACCAATAATATAGAAGAGTTCCCTTCTTTTTCATTGATTTAATCATTTATTCAATCATTCAACTCAGTCAGTGTTTACATAGGACATACAGAGCTAAAATACCAAAACCTGCTCTCCAAGAGCTTGCCGTCTCGTAAGAGAGAGAGAGATAAACACATAATACACTAAAAGTTGGTAGGTGATAAAAATAGCAATAACTTAAAAATAACCAGGATGTCTGATTCTATAAGGAAGTCATCAGGACTGGAGTAATTGTTGAATTCCAGAGAAAACATGATTTTTCTGAGAAACCATGACATCGTGATTGCACTACTAAGACAATCTATAATGACTGCATAAGGAAGAGGGTCAATCCAATGAGCTAAAAATTCAAGATATAAGGAGTAGAAAGAAAAAACAAATCTAAGCATAGTGAGAACTATTGAATCAAGTAAGAGATGGGTTCTTCATTAATAAAATTTTTTAAAATATTATTGTTTAGTGACGTTGATAATACAGGGAATATTTAGTGGACTTTAGTAAATTTCATATGCTTCGGATTGATCGATACGGGTTTAAAATGAAAAGAGACTGAGAATATGCAGTACAGAATATTGATTTCTTGAAATACATTTCAAATATAAAGTTTCCCTTAGTCAGATTTTGTTTGTGCTATTTGTGGTTATTATGTCTTATTATGCCTTAATTTAGTAGTGGAGGACAGGCAAGTCTGGTATGCTGCAGTCCATAGGGTTGCAAAGGGTCGGACATGACTTAGCAACTGAAAACAACATGTCACAATTTCTAGTGCCTTTATTTTATTTTTTAATTACCCTAGGTTCTCAAGAAAGGCAGAACTATAAGGCAAGTAAATTCTGAGAGACATTATAGTATTTGATTTTATAATACTATAGAAAAGATCTAGATTTCTCTGGTGGCTCAGACAGTAAAGAATCTGCCTGCAATATGGGAGACCCAGGTTTGATTCCTGGGTTAGGAAGATCCCTGGAGAAGGGAATGGCAACCCACTCTAGTATTCTTGCCTGGAGAATTCCATGGACAGTGGAGCCTGGTGGACTAAAGTCTTTTGGGTTGCAAAGAGTCAGACATGGCAGTAACTAACACACACACAACAGATACACACATGGAAAAGACCTACTTAATCCACTTAGAACCATTTCAAAGATGAAGAAGGCTCTGTGCGTTCAACATGTAGAAATATCGTTTTAGTCATGATTGTGTTAAAGCAAATAATCATACAATTTTCCTTAGGCTAAAACCTACAATCTTTGCTTCAGTATCACAACATAAAAATCTCAGATTTCAGTTTTACTGGTTCTTTAACCCTCAGGCAACATAAGATGTGGAAAGAGCAAGGGACTGAGAGTCAAGCAGAGTTGTATCCAAATTCTGGTGTCCCCATTTAACAGGTAAAATATAAGTCATTTTTTCTTTAGACCTTAGTTTCCTCGTTTGGTTAAAGCGTCTGCCTGCAATGTGGAGACGTGGGTTCCATCCCTGGGTTGGGACGATCCCCTGGAGAAGGAAATGGCAACCACTCAAGTATTCTTGCCTGGAGAATCCCATGGACTTAGGAGCCTGATGGGCTACAATCCACGGGGTAGCAAAGAGTTGCACACGACTGAGCGACTTCACTTCACCTCTTCACTTTCTCATTTGTGAAAAAGAGTGGGTTCCTATGAGGCTGCAAAGAAATGATGAATGAAAAGCCCATTACTTCAGCTCCCTTTTCTGTCACTCCCTGGTTTGTACCTTTCCCTGGGTTAATAGTGAAGGGCTCTAGACACTTTCACAACACTGTTTCACAGTTCTGTACCTTGGATTGAGTAGTTTCCCTCTCTGGAGGCCCTTCTTTTTGAACAGATTACTTCCTATTCATGGCTCAGATGGTCAAGAGTCTGCCTGCAATGTGGGAGACCTGGGTTTGATTCCTGGGTGGGGAAAATCCCTTGGAGAAGGGAATGGCAACCCACTCCAGTATTCTTGTCTGGAGAATCCCGTGGACAGAGGAGCCTGGTGGGCTGAAGTCAGTTGTGGGGTCACAAAGAGTCAGACACAACTGAGTGACTAACACTTGTCACCTCATTAACATTTGTTGAGCTGTAACTCATCCTCAAATCTTTCTTCTCTGTGTTCTGTCAGCAGCCCATGCTTACTTTAAAGTTACTTGTTTGTAGTTTGATATCATACCACTTGGGCTTCCTGGGTGACACAGTAGTAAAGAATCAGCCTACCAGTGCAGGAGACACACGAGATGTGGGTTCGATCCCTGGGCAAGAGATGCAGGCTTGATCCTTCAGTCAGGAAGATCCCCTGGAGTAGAAAAGGGCACCCCACTCCAGGATTCTTGCCTGGAAAATTCCCTGGACAGAGGAGCCTGGCAGGTTACTGTCCATGGGGTCACAAAGAGTCAGACCCGACGGAGCACATGCGCACACACATATCCCACCACTTAACTCATCTTTTCTGGGAGCCGGGAACTACATGTCTTATTCTTCCTTTTCATATATTCATTGTTCATGTGCCTGACACAAGCCGACGTCAGTGGCCTCATAATAAAATCCACACAAATGAGTGAGTTGTAAGAACTCTCTGCCTTGCTTTTGGTATTATCTGTCCCACCTTGTACACACACACAAACATGCACACACACATACACCATGCACACCTCACAGGCCCAGCATGATGCTTTTTCAATAAAAATAAACTCAATTAATATTGAGATACACAGCAATGATATGGACTGGTGAATGCCATATCAATTAATACCATGGCTCTCTTATTAGCTGCCTCATAACAAGCCCCCTTGTGAGCATTCAATTTAGATTTTAAAAGACCAAGGAGGAAAGCTATTGCATGCTAATTAGCTTTAACTTCCACCTTTACATGGTTTATTAGAGATGACAGGATAACTGCCAAGCAAGCAGAAGAGCTTCATGAGATGAAGGGGACTAGAAGCCCCAGCGTCCCTCTTTCCATCATTTCTGGTCCAACAGGTTCCAACCATTTCACTTTCTATATCTCCAATGTCACAGGGTCAGAATGGCCTCATTGTTAACAAGGTACAATCCAACAATGTCAGTGATGAAAATGAGATTCCAGGTGTGGCAGGTGAGTCTTACCTTGGTAACAGAGAGTATGTTCCTTGTCCCCGGAATTGTCCCTCCTTCTTGCTCCTCTATGTTCCTGCACTGATATGAACGTCTCTCATAAAAATCTCTTCGGTGTCTACTTTATTCACAAAGACTGAGTATGTTGAGAGCAGAGATTGAGTTTGTTATGTTCCTTTATCCCTAGGTCTAACACAGAACTGTTGCTCAATACATGTTCATTGGCTGAATAAATGAAGGACTCAAACTTTGAGTGGACAAACACCTGATAGGGAGCTTGTATGGGAAAGTAAAACATCAGGTATATACAAGAGATGTAACTTCTCAACTTCATGCTTTATTTGTACGACTGCCAATCACAGGGCTCCAGAAATGCAAAGGGAAGGGCTTCTTCCTGCTAAATTCATCTGCCATTCTTGATGAATTATTCTACTCATAAGCCCTGCATGTTTCTGATGCCTGATGACAGGGACTGAAAGAAATCAAACAAAGTCATTTTCCTTGTTTTCTCTTAAAGCCTAGATTTACCATGTGACCTAGGTCTCTTTTCCTTGTCTAAGGTTAAAGAGACTTCTAGATCGGAGGCATGTATAGATCTCAAAAGAAGCTCCCAAATCTCACCGCTCAAGATAACACAAGAAAGTGAAGGGGAGGGATCCCTCCATGAGGGATCTGAAGAGAAGAGAGAAAAGATGGGATTGATGACTCATTACAAAGGCTAGAGGAGATGCTCTATTTTGTTTAGCCCTTGGAACAATTCTATGAGTTAGCTGTTACCATTATTTATCCTCATTTTGCAGATGAGGATATAGAAGGTGAGAGAACATCAGTAATTTGTTCAAGGTCATACAGCTTAGTAAGGGGTAAAGCCAAACTTCAAATCCATCCATGGTTGGCTTATTCCAATATGCAAGTTATTAACTGCTACACCATATAGCCCCAGGCAGATGTAGATGATCTGAGAAACATTGCATTTATATAGCACATTAGTATTTTTGCTATCATTATTCTGGCTAAGTTAGTGCTAAATTTGCTTTTAAAATAACTGTAAACTCTAACCCCCAAGCCTAACATCTGCCAGAGCCTTCTTTTTTCTTTTCCCCTTTCTTTTCCTTTATCATTATTATTTTGAGATTTTTTTTTATAGTATCCCATCTAAATATTTCTAGAACCATGTAGTTTTGGGGTGGGCAGAATTGTGAAGGCTGATTAGATAACAAAGTACCAGCTGTCGGTCTCACTTCTGTTATCCCCTTCCTTGGAAGTCAATAAGATTAAAAAAAAAAAAAAAAAAGAATGGAAGTGAGATGCTAGTATTTTAGTTGTGCTTAGAGAGAAGCAGACAGACTTTGCATATCTCCGCCATGTCTTTGTTCCACTGTGTTGCGGTGGGGTAGTGAAAGAGCCCGGCAGCCTGTGGGCATCACTAAGGATGATGAAACGAAGGGAGAGACTGTGCATAGCTCTTCCTCCTGGATGGAGCGTTTATGACAACAGAGACACCACAGAGGAGAACAGAGAGCCACAAAAGTTCTGCATCAAGTCCATGATCTTTCTGACACGTTGAGCCCTAGAAATATTGGGTAATGTCAGGAATGAGGACCCCCAGTGCAGCAACATATGCAATTACATGACTGAGGGCAGAGCTGTGCAAGAGGAAGATGGCTCCCCGTTAGCTTTCTCATGATCACCTTACAGGTTTGTCTCCCCATGGTGAGCTTAGTGAGAAATCATATTTTGAATGGTGTGTATTTTAACTGGCCCCTTAGTACCCAAAGAATGAAGCATACATTTTTTGCTAAAGTGGCTAAACTCACCACTACCCACCCCCAACTGGCCTTCTCTCTTGCCATTCCTCATGCTTCTTATGGACCCTGTGTTTCCCATGCTCCAGGCGCTCTAAGCATCTCCTCTTCACACGGGAATTCCCCCTATTCAAATTGCTTTTTTTCCTTACTTTCTCCCTGCTTTGCTATACTTTGCAAATGACTTCTCATTTTTCAAAGACTTGATTCATAGGTAATGTCTCCCCTGAAGTCTTTTTCAACTCCTCCCTCTGAGTAAGACATTTCCTCCTTTGAAGAACCACTGCGCTCTGCTAGCATATGACACATAACCTACCCAAGGAGAAACACGCTTTATATAACGTGCCCTGCATGCATTCAGTGCATCACGTTCACTAATGCAGCTGAATGAAACAGAAACATTAACTGTCTTCATGGTGTTTAAAACTGTGGTGGAGAAGACAGACAATAGACATGAAATATACAGTAGAATGCTAGATCCGTATACATTATAGAAACAGAAATGAAATAAAATATAGAGACTGGCAGAAGGAAGGTGGTCAAGGGAGGCCTTCTAGAAGATGAACTGAACTGAGACCTGTAGTGAGGGAGTTGCCCACATGGACATCTGGAAGTGAGGCGGAACCTTCCTGGAATATCTGAGGAACAGTAAGGAAGATAGTGTGACTGGGGCTGAATGTTCAAGGGGCAAAGTGTAGAAACAAGGTCAGAAAGTGAGTCATGGATGTAATAAATCTTCACTTCTAGGTCTTGCAAGGACTTTGAATTCTTCTAAATGTGAGCAGAAACCAGAGCAGGGCTAGAGGCAGGAGGCCACTAGCATGTGGCTGGTTTGGCTGCTGGTGGAGACCAGCTCATGGGAGTGAGGATGAAAACAGGTGAGAAGACTGCAGTGCTCTAGAAAGAACTGAGGGAAACCAGCTTGAACTGTGCCCTTCAGTGGATCAGCTTTCACCAAGTCGATTCTCTGTGTCTCAAATGCACACAGCCTGTCCTCACTAAGGCCTTTGCCATCCATGATGAGCAACGTCCTAACTTTTCAAATGGTGGCTTGTTCCCATCCTTTATGCCTCAGTTTGCTTGGCATTTCCTCACAGAAGCCTTCTCTGTTAATTCTGTCTGAAGTCAGCCACCTCAGAAAGCTTCACCCACCACTGAGTTTCCTTCACAGCACTCAACACAATCTGTATCTCTCTTGTTTATTGATTTTTTTTAAAAAAATTATTCATTATATTTCTCTTCCTTTTGGATGAAGGAGCATGAAAAGACAGGGACCTTGTCTGTTTTGTTCACTGGTATATCCCTACCTCCTAGCAGCCCTGGCTGGTACATAAAAGGTGCACAGAAAGTATTTATCTTTTGGTGAATAAAAAGATAAATGAAAAAGAGATTAAATGAAATAGCAAAATAGAGAAGTCACTATGGTACCCACAGGGTATATGCTTAGCCCTGTCTTGGAGACTTAGGAAAGGATACTTAAAAGAGAGTTTTAGTTATAGATTGCAAACCCTGATTGACAAAGAGTGGATTCCAATTTGGTTTATGTTTGTTTTCATTTAAGGATGTGTGAAAGCATTTTTTTTTTCCAGATGTAACATAAAGACTATCCTTTATTTAATTTTATACTCTAGTCTTCTTCTTCTTGGGAAGGTCGAAGAGTTTCTGAGCCTTTCATTGCATTCCTTGTCTGTCCTTGGCCTCATATCAGTCTAGGCTTGCCTGCCATGTTGAATACCTACTGCTATTTATAAAAACTACCTGCTTATGCATTGGTCAAAAATCTTGCATGCCAAGTTCAACAGTCCTGGCTTCTTCTCAATAACTCTTCAAGGCATCGGGCACCATATTATCCAGGGAATGGCTGGGACTGCCACAGCTCCATCTCATTCTACGTTCTCCTGTGGATGATTGTGCTAAGTCACTTCAACGTGTCTGACCCTTTGAGACCCCATGCATGGACTGTAGCCTGCCTTGCTCCTCTGTCCATGGGATTTTCCAGGCAAGAATACTGGAATGGGTTGCCATGCCATTTTCCAGGAAATCTTCCTGACTCAGGGACTGAACCTGTATATTTTATGTCTTCTGCACGGCAGGCAGGTTCAGTAATGAACCTGGGAGCACCACCTGGGAAGCCCAGTGTGAGTGATTACTTTCCCCAAATCTCTGTGCCCAGAGTCACACCACTGGAAGGGAGGAGATCTGCCTGATATGAAAACAGATACCTTCTCTCCCTTATACCATGCTATGCAGTGAGATGCTATTTCCCATCACTAACCTTTTGTTGTCACTTTTTTTTTTTTGTTTTGAAGAGGACGCCTTATGTGAATTTATTGAATAAAGCTCCTTTAGTTGGAGCCAAAATATACTGACATAGTAAACATTTAATAATTCATTATCATATGACTCTTTACCCTCACTGATCCATAGTTGGGTATTGCTGTTCTCATTTTTCCTTTGAAAAAGGTGAGAAGCTACATATCCAAGATAAAATTTCGTAGCTATTAAGTCAGTGAAGGTGTGTTTCAAACCTATGCTTGTCTAAGACCACAAAGTACATATTATGTTCTAATTACTCTATGACCATCACCAGTCCGAGTGAAATGGCTAAACAGTGAAACCAAATCTTGCCAAAATTCTAGTGCCTGTTCTCATCTTTTGGTACTTTGTCCAGTATACCAATTCCCTTTTATAATTTCATCATCTTTATCATTTCATTTGCCCTTTGAAAAATTAAGAATGATGTATGATTTTCATCTAGATGTATTTCAGATATAACTAATCCCATTTCATTTGTTAAACATTTATTGAGGATTAATTATGTGCCAAGCAAAGCATCAAGTAGTGAGTAGAGATATTTAGATGATTAGAAATGGTTTTTCCTCTGGAAAAGATCACACTGAAAGAGATAGTCATTAAAACAATGACGTACAATGGTCCCCATGCAATAATTTAAATAAAGACATCCCAGTGTAGGAGAATGGAGAAGAGTTAACTATTCTAGGAGGATCTGGGAAAACCTTGATGGAGCAGATGATATTTGAATATCCATTTAGGGATAAGTAGGAGTTATCTACCAAGTGACTTTACAGCAGCAAGCTGTGACTATATGAAGTGTTAGCGGTATTTAGAGACGGTCACTGGCCCACAGGGATCAAATTGTCTGTGTATGAGGAAATAGTAGTGAAAGAGACTCATGACACTGACAGTTTCAGAGTGTAGTCTACACTAGCACTACACTAAACTTCTTTAGCTAAAGAAGTTTAGGCTTCACTAACCATAATGAAATATCGCCTCCCACCTGTTAGAATGGCTATTATCAATAATAATAATGAGATAAGTATTGGTGAGAATGTGGAGATAAGAGAACACTTGTACACTGTTGGTAGGAATATAATTGCAATTTACATTGGTACAACTTAAAAAGGTATGCTGCTGCTGCTGCTAAGTCGCTTCAGTCATGTCTGACTCTGTGTGACCCCATAGATGGCAGCCAACCAGGCTCCCCCGTCCCTGGGATTCTCCAGGCAAGAGCACTGGAGTGGGTTGCCATTTCCTTCTCCAATGCATGAAAGTGAAAAGTGAAAGTGAAGTCGCTCAGTCATGTCCGACTCTTCGCGACCCCATGGACTGCAGCCCACCAGGCTCCTCTGCCCATGGGATTTTCCAGGCAAGAGTACTGGAGTGGGGTGCCATTGCCTTCTCCAAAAAAGGTATGAGGTTCCTCCAATATTTAAAAATGGGACTACCATGTGATTCAGCAATACCTCTTCTACATATATATCCTAAGAAAGGGAAATCATTATCTCAGAGATCTGAACTCTCATGTTCATTGCAGCGGTAAGGTGTCACTCATTCCCAATAGTCAAGTTATGGAACAACTTAAATGCCCATTGATAGATGAGTGGAGACAAAAATTGTGATACACACACACAATGGGAAATTATTCAATGCCTCACTCTTCTTGTCTACAAAATGAGAATCATAATAACATCTACAACAGTGTTGTGAAAATTAAAGGAGTTATTACATGCAAAGTACTCTGAACAGTATCCATCACAAGTAAATGCTCAGTGTATATTTATTGTTACGGTATCTAAAATTGGTAATGAATTTAAAAACGCCAAGCTATTGTAATTCTTACTGAGAAGATCCATGTAAGAAAAATTGATGAGTACGAACTATGGCTCTTAAACTGAGGCCAGTGCTTAAGCGACTTCCTCAATGAAGGAAAATTAATAACATTTTGGAAGCATTTATTGCTTTGTCAGTGCATTTACATGTTTTATATAATTTATAATCACAACCACACGGTGATTGGGCCATATATGCATGCATGCATACATATATATATGTGTGTGTGTATATATATATATATGCCATATAATCTATTGTTTCCCCATCTATTTGCCATGAAGTGATGGGACCAGATTCCATGATCTTAGTTTTCTAAATGTTGGGTTTTAAGCCAACTTTTTCACTCTCCTCTTTCACTTTCATCAAGAGACTCTTTAGTTCGTCTTCGCTTTCTGCCATAAGGGTGGTGTCATCTGTATATCTGAGGTTATTGATATCATCTATATTGATACAGATGAGGAAACAATGTAAACAGTGATAGACTCTATTTTCTTGGGCTTCAAAATCACTGAAGATGGTTACTGCAGTCATGAAATTAATAGATACTTGCTCCTTGGCAGAAAAGCCATGACAAACTTAGACAGCATATTAAAAAGCAGAGACATTATTTTACCAACAAAGATCTGTCGAGTCAAAGCTATTTTCCAGTATCATGCATGGATGTGCGAGTTGAACCATAAAGATAGATGTACCAAAGAACTGATGTTTCTGAACTCTGGCATTGGAGAAGACTCTTGAGAATCACACAGACTGCAAGGAGATCCAACCAGTCCTTCCTAAAGGAAATCAGTCCTGAGTATTCATTGGAAGGACTGATGCTGAAACTGAAACTCCAATACTTTGGCCACCTGATGCAAAGAACTGACTCATTGGAAAAGACCCTGATGCTGGGAAAGATTGAAGGCAAGAGGAGAAGGGGACAACAGAGGATGAGATGGTTGGATGGCATCACCGACTCAACAGACATGAGTTTGAGCAAGCTCCTGGAGTTGGTGATGGACAGGGAAGCCTGGCATGCAGCAATCCATGGGGTTGCAAAGAGTCAGACACAACTGAGTGACTGAAATGAACTGAACTGAATGCTATATAGTCTAAAAGGAAAATGAGGTATAAAATAGTTAAGCCACTTGTACAAGGTAACACAAGTAGGAAGTGTTGAAACAAGGATTACAAATAGGTTAGACTGAGTGCAAATTTATTTTCTTTACTCTGGGGTCCTATGTTTCAAGTTAGATCAAATAACTATTTTTATCTTCTATGGTTAAAAATATTAGGGAGCTAATACAAAAAAAATTGCTTTGTATTGTTGCTATGATTTGTGATCCTTATGTTTGTAAAGCAGGTTTTTCTCCTAAATTATTTCATACTTCCTGCCCTAAATACTTCCCATACCAATATGTATTATATATTACTACTGTGTTTTTATACATGGCAACACTAAGGAACCAAAAGATAACTCCTTTCTTTGCCATGATTTGTTCCAAACTGAGTCTTCTGGGAAAGTCTTAGGCTTGCAAAGCCTTTTTTGATGATGGGCCATCCTTTATCACTACTGTAGGCTCTCTACTTCCTTGGTATTCTATGGCAATCTTCTACATTCATATATTGTTGTTTGCCAGGGGCTCTAGACTTTATAGCAGAAAGATCTGAGTATCAGCATGAACTTGAGTAGTACCTGTGAACTTGAGATAAAAGTGATTGAAAGATTCTCTGGGTCAAACTCATCAAGAGCCTGTATGAGAGTCAATAGGCCTAGGCTGACATTTTCATTTCATAACCTCATGATATAGGCTTGAGATGTGACCCAATGCATTTAATAGACTGGTAATAAAGGATAATCCAGTTTCACCTTATAGGTAATTATCAAAGACTTCAAACCTATACCGTCAAGGTCTAAATGCTTGCATTGGGAGAGAGGGGTGTGCATTTGGCAATATCATCTAAGTCTTTCAATATTATTTTATCTACTAGTCAATGTCACATAATTTGATTTTCTAGAGAGCTATGAAATTCACCTTTTATGACATGCATTAAGGAAAAGAAAAGAAAATCATTTGGGCTATAGAAAGAAACATTGATTAGATTAAGAAAGACACATTAAGTATCTGACTCTCATTCATCTCCCATGCCAGTCATACCCATTTTCTATGGATAAATCAATGCAAAATCCAACTGTAGAGCATATACAATGTTCCTCTTGTGTGTGTCTACCAAATTGGTTGGCTCTTGTCATACACTTGCATCAAGCTTTCAGATTTCTCTAAGATATTATCATATGATAATGTGTGTGAGTATATGGCTTACATGGTATAAGCAAAATGACAAATATGTGTTGGATTTTACATAAGATGCAAACCAAGATGACTTTAATAAAAATGTTTTAAATATTTAATTTATTTTCCAATGAGATTTCTGTGAAGTGAAGCTCTTAGTCACTCAATCAGGTCTAACAATTTCCATGAACTCAAGTGAAAGTGTTAGTTGCTCAATCACGTCCGACTCTTTTGCAACCCCATGGACTATAGCCCACCAGGCTCCTCTGTCCATGGAATTCTCCAAGCAAGAATACTAGGGAATGGGTTTCCATTCCCTTCTCCAGGGGAACTTCCCAACTCATGGATGGAACCTGTGTTTCTGACGTTGCAGGCAGATTCTTTACCATCTGAGCTGCCAGGGAAGTCCTGTTAGACATATTTAAAGTATACAGGCTAAATCATTCATTCACTTATTACTTCATTCACCTAATGTGTAAATGTTTATTTACTAACTTCCTCTACAGAGTACCTAATTTATGCCAAAAAATTGTTTTTTTTTAATTGTTTGATTCTTTAAAAAAATAAATTTAAGTAGACATTATACTCACTATGTAATTGCATAACTGACTTCCAGTGAGGTTTATTTTTTCTTAATGTGTAATTGAAATTTGCTAGTGTCCAATTTATAATAGTAGTATTTAAAAAAGGAAAACTGAGATGTGGCTCCTAACATGGACATTTTGTGTGAAATTTCTAATAATAAAGCAGCTGAAGACCTGAAGAAATAAAGAAAAGCACTGGAATTAAAGGAAAGAGAGTGGGGCCAGAGAGGAACAGTTTGGGAATTTGGGATTAGTGGGATTCAAACAACTATATAGAGAATGAATAGGCCACAAGGTCCTGCTGTATAGCACAGGGAACTATATTTAATGCCCTGTGATAAATCAGAAAAGAACATGAAAAATAACACGAGGCTTCCAAGGTGGTATGCTGGCAAAGAAACTGTCTGCGGATGTGGGAAACACAAGAGACATGGGTTCAATCCCTCAGTCAGGAAGATCCCTTGGAGCAGGAAATGGCAACTCACTCCTATATTTTTACCTGGAAAATTCCACGGACAGAGGAGCCTGGCAGGCTACAATCCAAGGAATTGCAGAGTTGGCCATGACTTAGCACACACACGCATACACACACACACACACACACACACACAGACACCCTGAAAATAAAACTGAATCACTTTGTTGTACATCAGAAACTAACACAACATTGTATATAAACTATACTTCAGTTTTTGAAAAAGCAAAGAAATAGCTTTCCATGACTAATTCTTGACATTTTTGAAATTTTTATGTAAGGTAGTTATGCAATTAGAATATGTTTTTTGGCAAAGAACATATGTCAAACACCTCTGCATTTAAACCCCCTATGATGAAAAGGACATCTTTTTCTGGTGTTAGTTCTAGAAAGTCTTGTAGGTCTTTATGAAACCATTCAACTTCATCTTTCTTGAATGCAGAAGCACCCATTTCACATACTAGAAAGGTAATGTTCAAAATCCTTCAAGCTAGGTTTCAGCAGTACATGAACCAAGAACTTCCATATATAAAAGGCAGAGGAACCAGAGATCAAATTGCCAACATCCGCTGGATTATGGATAAAGCAAGGGAGTATCTACTTCTGCTTCATTAACTGTATTACAGCCTTTGACTATGTGGATCATAACAAACTGTAGCAAATTCTTAGAGATGGGAGTACCAAAACACCTTACCTGTCTCCGAGAAACCTATGTACAGGTCAAGAAACAAGAGTTAGAATCAGATATGGAATAATAGACTGGTTCCAGATTGGGAAAGAGTATGTCAAGGTTTTATGTTGTCACCCTGCTTATTTAACTTATGTGCAGAGTACATCACAAGAAGTGCCAGGCTGGATGAAGCACAAGCTGGAATCAGTATTGCAGGGAGAAATATCAATAATCTCAGATATGCAGATGATGCAACTCTAATGGCAGAAAGCAAAGAGGAACTAAAGAACCTCTTGATGAAAGGGGTGAAAGAGGAGAGTGAAAAAGCTGGCTTAAAATTCAACATTCAAAAGACAAAGATCATGGCATCTGGTCCCATCACTTCATGATAAATAGATGGGAAAAGTGAGAACAGTGACAGATTGTATTTTCTTGGGCTCCAATATCACTGCAGATGGCCTGCTCCTTGGAAGGAAAGCTATGACCAACCTTGACAGCGTATTAAAAAGTAGAGACATCACTTTGTCAATAAAGGTTTGTATAGTCAAAGTTATGGTTTTTCCAGTAATCAGGTACACGTGAGAGAGTTGGACCATAACGAAGGCCAAGCACCGAAGAATGGATGTTTTCGAGTTGTGGTGCTGGAGAAGACTGGGGAGTCCCTAGGAATGCAAGGAGATTAAACCAGTTAATCTTAAAGGAAATCAACCCTGAATATTCATTGGAAGAATTGATGCTGAAGTTCCAACACTTTGGCGACCTGATGTGAAGAGCCAACTCATTGGAAAAGACAGTGACACTAAGAAAGGTTGAAGGCAAGAGGAGAAAGGGGTGACAAAGGATGAGATGATTGAATGGCATCACTGACTCAATGGACACAAGTTTGAGTTGGCTCCAGGAGATAGTGAAGGGCATGGAATTCTGGCTTGCTGCAGTCCATTGGTTCAAAAAGAGTCAGACATGACTTAGCAACTGAATAGCAAACACTTTTAGGAGATGTTTGGAATATACCAGACATATATTAGAGCTTGAAAAAGTAGGGAAAAAAAATGCCCTGTCCTTTTGGAGGGTATATTGGAGCAGAGGAACACAGACAATACATGATCTATAGGACATTGCCTAACATAGTAGAATGTTATAGCTGATATAATAGCGAGAGTATAAGTGGGCACTAGATAGAGTCAGTAGTTGCCTGAGACAAGTTGGTGGGGGGGGGGGGTGGATGTTAACAGTGCATAGGACAGTCTCAGAGGTTCTCACTGGGAAAATGACATTTAAGCCCAGACTTTCAGGAGTAGAGAAGGTGGCATAGAAAGTAGTGAGGTCCACTGGGAGAAGGTTTTCCAGGCAGAGAGAAGGGGCATCATAAGGACTGCACGTCAAGTCCCTGCTCTGGTAAGCAAGGAGACCCCAGTGATGTAAAGGAGAATAGCAAACATAAAATCAGATTGGTACGTAGGGGCAAATTGAGAAGGTGCATATAGGGGAAGGCAGGAAAATAGGAAGCCACCGGAGAGTTGTGGCCAGATTTCACTTATGTGGGGGATCACTCTGGCTGCTCTTAAGACCAGAGTGCAAGTAGGCAAGAGTGGAGGCAGGAAGACTGCGGGTAGCAAAAGGCCAGAAATGAGGGAGTCTGGTGGCAGTGACAAAGGCTGTCAAATTCTGAATATGTTTGAAAATCAAGGTGATAAAATTACATGATTGGAAGTGGGGTGTGACCAAAGTGAAGGAAGAAGGATCAATTTATTATTTTTGACCTGAGAAATGTGCCCAAACAAAAGCATGAGTTCAGCCTGGGGCCTGTTTGCCTTAAGATGGCTATCTTACAAGTGCAGGCATTGACTAGGTGGTTGGATGTATGAGCCTGGAGTTCAAGGAGCGGTATCTAAGATGACACGATACGTTGGAGAATCATCCCCATAGGGATGATGTTTAAAGTGATGAGCTTAGAGATCACCAAGGAAAGAGGGCAGATGGAGAAGAAAATGAAGGACTAAGCCTTGAGATATTTTGGTTTTCTGAGATCAGAGAGAATGAACAAAAGTAAGGTAGGAGGAAAAACAAATGAGACAGCATGGTTTTATTATGAATGAGGTCGTAATTAGCTGCTTCAAATCGTGCTGATAGCTGATGGAAGGACTGAAATTGACGATTGGATTTGATAGCAAGTAACTTATAAAATAAAGTGAAAGTGAAGTCACCCTGTCATGTCTGACTCTTTGCGACCCCGTGGACTGTAGCCCACCAGGCTCCTCCATCCATGGGATTCTCTAGGCAAGAATGCTGGAGTGGGTTGGCATTTCCTTCTCCAGGGGATCTTCCCGACCCAGGGATCAAACCCAGGTCTCCCACATTGCAGGCAGACACTTTAACCTCTGAGCCACCAGGGAAGCAGAAGTCATAAGTAGCCTTCATTTAAACACTTCTGGTGGCATGGTGAGGATAAAAATCATCTGGATTATTTTAAAACTGAAGGAAAGTACTGGAGATAGGTACAGATACAATATATTAAATTATAGAGCCAGTAAGAAGGAGAGTCATAGTTGAAATGTGAAGATGGGTTACAAAGTTTTATTTTTGTTTGTTTTGTTATGAAAGAAATAAAAACAAGTTATGCCAATGGAAGTAGGATAATATTTTTTAGAAAAAGGGTTATATAAGAGGGATGATAATTGCTAGAATGGTGGGAAAATGAATGTATGAGGAATGTGTAAGTCTGTCTGACAATTGCAAGAGCTAAGCTGAACTCATAATCATAATATAAAAGGAAAATAACCAGGAACTTACCTGGTGGTCCAGAAGCTAAGACTCCATGCTTCCACTGCAGGGGCTTAGGTTCGAAACCTGGTCAGGGAACTAGACCCCACGTGCCACAACAAACATCACAGACTCTATGTGCTGCAGCCAAATACATACATACATTTATAAAATATTATAAAATAATGAAAGACTGATCAGCCTGCTTTGTTTTTGTTTCTCCCTCCTAGCCACAGCCAACTGCCAGTTCCTGGTATAGAGTAAGTCCAGAGTAGTATTTAAGCAATGGTTTTCTAAATGGATTTTGCAAACAATGAGAAGGATCTGAGAACTCAGGCAAAGAAGTGATTAAGTTGGAATATAAGATGTGTAAGAAATGGCAACCCACTCCAGTACTCTTGCCTGGAGAATCCCAGGGACGGGGGAGCCTGGTGGGCTGCCATCCATAGGGTTGCACAGAGTCGGACACGACTGAAGCGACTTAACAACAGAAGAAAGGGATAGAGGGCTTGAAATGGACAAAGGACAGAGATGAAGTAATTAGGGAAAGGGGTAATAAAAATTCTGGTGAGGTGAAAGGATTATTGGGCCTGTTATAGGAAGTAACCTGGAAATGATGTTAGGAAATGGTGTCAAGGGATAGGGGCATTGAAATTATAGTAAATGGGATTTATGGAGATTCAGGGAGGGAGCGGCTAAGGTAGAGTGGAGGAGGACAGTGTGTTTGGAGGAGAAGGTTGAGGTCACAGAGCTGAGAGATTAGAGTGTTAGAAACTTTGTCAATCTACTGATCTACATGTATATTAAAATACTCAAGTGATAAGACAGAGTGATACTGGAGAGAATGATAATGAATGAGAAAGGAAAGTGGTAGGATCTCAAGTTGAAGGTTTTCAGGGAATATGACAGTGTTGTGCCCATAAAGGTATAACAACCAGGTCTTTGGAGAATAAAGCAAAATATCCTGAATTTTTAGTGTATGCCAATTTTCACGATAAGCATTACATCATGGTGTCTTCAAGCTGCTAACAGACTATTGCCAAAGGCAGAGCTGGGTAGGAACGTGCACAGTTAACTCCCATGAGTAGGCCCAAGTCTGCTCCAGCATGAAGTGTGATATGAGAGCAGTCTGAAAATGAGCATCCGGGAGGCACTGACCCCCAGCTTTTAGTTCAGCGGTGTCAGGTCTATGTGTGAATAAGATCCCACATGCGAGGGCTGGATGAGAAGCAGAGGCCTTGGAAAGGGGAAAGTCAGTTTTCTGAAAGAGCAAAAAGTTAAAGAAAACAGACCAAGAAGAGTTTGAAGATAAAGGAAAGTTTGCTGATGACAACTTACCCTTGATGATAGAATCTGCCAAATTCCAGAGGGTTCAGTGGAAGGAATTAAAGGCAAGAAAGGAATGGAGCAAGACATTCTGCTTTATGGAGATAAGAGTGTGTTGAAGGAGCAGTGATCTATGCATCTAGGATGTCTTGAATTGGAAGATGAAAGTAGCAGTGGAAGATATTAGGGGATGAGTTATCTTATTTGATAAGATTTTCTTGTCACATCTATAGTGGTAGCAGGGGTGTGTTAGTGAACCTTCAGTTCAGTTCAGTCCCTCAGTTGTGTCCAACTCTCTGCGACCCCACGGACTGCAGCACACCAGGCTTCTTTGTCCATCACCAACACCTGGAGCCTGCTCAAACTCATGCCCATCAAGTCAGTGATGTCATCCAACTGTCTCAGCCTCTGTTGTCCCCTTCTCTTCCTGCCTTCAAACTTTCCCAGCATCAGGGTCTTTTCCAATGGAGTCAGTTCTTTACATCAGGTGGCCAAACTATTGGAGCTTCAGCTTCAGCATCAGTCCATCCAGTGAATATTCAGTTTTTATTTCCTTTAGGATGGACTGGTAGGATCTCCTTGCAGTCCAGGGGACTCTCAAGAGTCTTCTCCAATGCCACAGTTCAAAACTATCAATTCTTCAGTGCTCAGCTTTCTTTATAGTCCAAATATCACACCTATACATCACTACTGGAAAAACCAAAGCTTTGAGTAGATGGCCCTTAGTCAGCAAAGTAACGTCTCTGCCTTTTAATATGCTGTCTAGGTTGGTCATAGATGTTCTTCTAAGAAGCAAGTGTCTTTTAATTTCATGTGTGCAGTCACCATCTGCAGTGATTTTTTAGCCCCCCAAATAAAGTCTATCACTGTTTCCATTGTTTCCCCATCTATTTGCCGTGAAGTGATGGGACTGGGTACCATGATCTTCATTGTTTGAATGTCCAGTTTTAAGACAGCTTTTTCACTCTCCTCTTTCACCTCTGCCATCAAGGTGCTCTTCAGTTCCTCTTGCTTTCTTCCATAAAGGTGGTGTCATCCGCATATCTGAGACTATTGATATTTCTTCTTGAAATACTGATTCCAGTTTATGCTTCATCCAGCCCAGCATTTCTCATGATATATTCTGCATATAAGTTAAATAAGCACGGTGACAATATATAGCCTTGATGTACTCCTTTCCCAATTTGGAACCAGTCCACTGTTCCATGTCTGGTTCTAACTGTTGCTTCTTGACATGTATAGAGATTTCTCAGGAGACAGATAAGCTGGTCTGATAGTTCCATCTCTTTAAGAATTTTCCACAGTTTGTTGTGATCCACACAGTAAAAGGCTTTAGTGTAGTCAGTGAAGCAGAAGTAGACATTCTTCTGAAATTCTCTTGCTTTTTCAATGATCCAACAGATGTTGACAATTTTGTCTCTAATTCCTCTGCCTTTTCTAAATCCAGCTTGAATATCCAAAAGTTCTCAATTCACCTACTGTTGAAGCCTGGGCTTGGAGAATTTTGAGCATTACTTTGCTAGCATGTGAGAAAAGTGCAATTGTGTGGTAGTTTGAACATTCTTTGGCATTGCCTTTCTTTGGGATTGGAATGAAAACTGACCTTTTCCAGTCCTGTGGTCACTGCTGAGTTTTCCAAATTTGTTGGCATACTGAGTGCAGCACTTTCACAGCATCATCTTTTAGGATTTGAAATAGCTCAACTGGAAGTCTATCACCTCCACTAGCTTTGTTTGTAATGACACTTCGTAAGGCCTGCTTGACTTCCCACTCCAGGATGTCTGGCTCTAGGTGAGTGATCACACCATCATAGTTATCTCAGTTATTATGATCTTTTTTGTTCTTCTATGTATTCTTGCCACCTCTTCTTAATATCTTCTGCTTCTGTTATTTCCACACCATTTCTCTCCTTTATTGTGCCCATGTTATATGAAATGTTCCCCGGTATCTCTAACTTTCTCGAAGAGATTTCTAGTTTTCCCCGTTCTATTGTTTTCCTCTATTTCTTTGCATTGATCACTTAGGAAGGCATTCTTATCTCTCCTTGCTATTCTTTGGAACTCTGCATGGGGGTGGATATATCTTTGCTTTTCTCCTTTGTCTTTCATTTCTCTTCTTTTCTCACCTATTCTTAAGGTCTCCTCAGACAACCATTTTGCCTTTTTTGCATTTCTTTTAAGTGAACCTTAAGGATATGTGACTAGGATGTCTGTTGACCCTTTTGAGGGATGATATATCTTCATTCTCAGTAGGTGGGTGTCCTTTTGACTCCCAGTGATCAAGCTGAGGATATGTGAAGGGGTCAAAGTTACTCACACTGTGTGGTAGCCTCTCTGTCTTAACTCATCTGCTTGGGTGATTTTTTGTCTTCTGTGCTTCTCTACCCCTTCTATATTGCTAGCTGTCCTCAACTCACCCTTTAAATTTGTCTTGCTCTTGTTCAAGCATGACTGAAAGCCATGGGGACAGAAATCCCTTTGGTCATCTCTAATTTCTAGTTCTATGCCAATTCCTACCACAAGTCTAGGACATAGCCTTCAGAGGATGTTAAGGCGAATCACCACTGTAATAAGATTTATCATTTATCATTTACTGTAATACGATTTTAGTATGTGCTCAGTACTACACTAAGGACTTTATAAACCTCATCATGTAATCCTCACAAACAAGTCTATTTTATCCCCCATTTTACAGCGGCCAAAACTGTAGCTTAGCGGATTAAGTGACTTGACCAAAGTCAAAAACTTAATAAACTCCAGAACCAAGGTCTTTTTGATTCAAGAGTATGTATTTAACTTTTTTTTGTTTGTTTTTACTAGCTCAGTTCTGGAGGAAGCTAACTATGTCCATATGCAAATAAAAAAATAAGAGTATTAGCACTTCTCAAATATATAAGGAATTTAGTAGCTCTGATTATACTCTGAAATTCTCAAGCAGGATTAAATTTAGTATTTGTAATCTTAAAGGCACCTGGTTCAGATGGAACCAGGAGCATTCAAATGGAGAGGGGCTGCAAGCTGTTTCCCATACATCTGGTAGGGAAGCAGTCTGATAAATTAGCCTACAGATAAGCCAGATATTAGACTAAATCAAAGAGTGACAGACACTTAGCAGTTGGAAAAAATACATTGTCAGTATCCAAATGCTAATGCGTCGTTGTGAAGTGTTCATTGTAGATTTTTTAAGTCCAGAACAGAACATCACATCACTCTAGTTGAACAGTACAATTGAGGACCTACTGTGTGATGTGCCAAACATAAAAATATATGTATATATTTTGGAAGCTGTAGTTTTTGTCCTTGTGAAGGTCAGAATTTAGAAGAGGTGAACATGTGATAACTATAGCATGGTGTATGAATTGTTTAACTGGTGGGGGCATCAGTGTGGATACTAATGACACACGCTGGTAGCAACTGGTACTACTGAGGATTTACACAGTAAAGTAAGATTTTATCTAAGTCTTGAAATAAAAATCAGAGGTTATAAGTACAAAATCTAAGAGATCTTCCTGGTAAAACAAATTCTGCACATCAAGGTAACTGGCACCAAAGGCCAAGCACCCAGGAGTTCTTCACTCTTTCGTTTCAACTAGAACCCTGACTGTGAGAATGGTAAGCATACACCTGCAAATGTAGCCAGATCTTTGCATGCTGAGCTAAGAATCTGGACAGAGTTTGAGTTTAAATCTTAAACTCTGTCAACTTGGTACTCATTGAACCCCTAAGCACTGCTTAGGCATGGGGGAATATTCAGTTGGATAGGAAATGACACGTCTCTATCTGCAGTGAGGTCAGGTACAGCTTAGGGAGGAAAAAAGAAGATGCAGAATACTTAGAGAAAAAGTTGATTGTACAAAGTATTTACTGTTCAGTAGGAGCTCCAAAAGGGGTAAATTATTCTGCCTCGGAGTCATCAAGGATAGCTTCAAAAAGAGCAGAGTTTTGAGATGGAGCTCCAAGACAGGTAGAATTTAAATAACTATATTTATGGTTAACTTTTGCATCACGTTTTCAGTTGATGACCTCAGCATTTTCCATTTTACTTCCTTGTCCTTACACTTTTGTGATAGACATAAAGTGAAGATCAATGTCACGATGTCACATATGCAGAAGCTCACAAGGGCTCAGTGACCATCATCAAACAGTCAGAGGGCAACAGGGATGGGATCTCAGTGCAGATATGTCTAATTCTATGGTCAGGCAGCTGATTCTTGGTAACTGGGAAATTCTCAAAAAAATTGATTGGAGCAAAGTGAGGAAAATATCTCTTTCCCCAGGAGAAGAGGCCAAGTTTGTATCAAAGTGTCAATATGTGGATGAGAGTGAGCAAACCTTCTTCACTGAGAGAAGCCCTAGGACTCAGGGTGACTCAGAGAATGCCCGCAGGCATGGCTGGATGTCAACCAACTGCCCGGAGGGAATAAAGTTAAGGATATTGAATTGGTTTTGAAAAGAAAAAGAACTTATTTTGTATTGGAGTATAGCAAGTTAACAAACGATGTTGTAATAGTTTTAGGTGAACTGGGAAGGGACTCAGCCAACCGTACACATGTAACCATTCTCCCCCGAACACCGCTCCTACCCAGGCTACCACATAACATTGAGCAGAGTTCTCTGTGCTATACAGTAGGTCGTTGTTGGCTGTCCGTTTTAAATACAGCAGTGTGTGCATGCTTTATCTGCTCTCTCAATACCCTTTTGCGGCGACAAAGCACAGTAGCAGATTTGGCCAAGGCTGCAGCCAGCAGGAGGCAGGCCTCTGGTGGCTCAGCTGGTAAAATATCTGCCTGCAATGCCGGAGATCCAGGTTCAATCCCTGGGTCAGGAAGATCCCCTGGAGAAGGGAATGGCTACCCACTCCAGTACTCTTGCCTGGAAAATCTCGTGGACGGAGGAGCCAGGTGGGCTATAGTCCATGGAGTTGCAAAGAGTCAGACATGACTGAGCAACTTTCACCTCTCTTAGTTTTTTGGGAAAACTTCAAAAGATATGGGGACTTTCTAATCCTAGTGATGTATCCCTCACTATAATCAGCATTGGCTTGAACTGACCTTCTGACAGCCTACATTTCTCATTAGCTAATTGCTTCTGGGCTACATTCTGAGAATCATTTTCTAACGAAAAGGGGAGAGGAAGCACACACTGTCCACAGGGGCTTGCTGGCTATGGTGTCTATCATCTCCACTGTAGTCCTGGAGATGCTGGGTGTTTATTTCTCCAGCCTATTGCATGGCCCTGCTTGATTCTGGACTATCTTTCGAAATGGGAAAGTAAGCCTGTGCGGAGGGCTAGTATATTTTAATAATCCATGATGACCTGAGACCTTTACCTGCTTTATCCAGTTTAATGCCCAGAATAACCCTGAGAAGCAGGTGCTCTAATTATCCCCATTTGCACAGATAAGAAAATTAAAGTTCAAGATTTAAATGACTTTCCAATGGTCATTATGACCAGTAAGTGGTAGAGCTTGAATGGAACCCAAGTGAACTGGTTCTTACTCCATCAGACCACACCACACCTTTTCTCATAGTACAAAAGGAAAGACAAATGCCTTTTGGAGGAAGACACTTAGAAACTGGAACCCAGGCCAGCATGTTTTGGTTAAATGATGCTAAAATGGAGAATTCACTCCCTTGCTATCAAGATAACCACATGCTTTTATTCCTGGGTTAAAGAAGTAGCCAGCTAGTCTCCTCACTATCCTTTATTCCCATTGGCTCTGTAATAAGCCACATCCAGCTACCAGGGTAGGATATGCTATCTCTTAAAAAAAAATGTGTTTACACATAAATTTGTACATAGATATATAAGTATAGACATGACTATGTTATAGCATATATTTTAAATTATTTTAAGTATACATATATATATGTATATAATTAGGATTTTTTTAACATGATATTGTGTCAAACAGACTCAAAGACATTGACTAGACAGCTTGTTTGGCTCTCATTTTGAAGATACCCCTTAGTCTGATTCTTCAAAGGAAAAGAAGCTATGCTAACAGTATTGCGCCTGAGTGCAAAGGATTTGTTGAAAAGGGGGCATTTTGTAAATTCTTGAGATTTCTCACATTCTTACAAACATTTCAGAGAGTTAGGTGATCATAAACTAATGCACCAGACAGACCTGTGGTCCAGTCTGGTTTCAGCGGTGTGTTAGCCTCAGGATTCAGGACCTCTTCTTTGTAAAATTATAGTATCTACCCCTCATAGGGTTGTCATGTGAATTAAATGAGAAAGTTTCCACAAGACCTCATAAAGTATCTAGCCCATTTGGTCATTTAAGTATATTTTTATGGTTGTTTTCAGTTTGAACCTGAAAATGTTTACATTTCTAAAAAGATACCTGAGTATGGATATATCTATTATTGAGCATGTCCATATGCCAGACATTTTGCAGACTCCTAGCTTGTCACCAAAATGAAGATAGATGGGGCCCTGCGTCCATAGTGTAGAAAAGGCAAATATAATAGCAAAGATCAATCCTAAATTGTAGATAACCTTTTCGACTCAGGGGTAGGATGGAATCAGCTAAGTCTTCTCTGGAGAAAAGTGAAACAGGAAAGGAAAATGAGAATACCAGGACATAGGGCCTTCTCGGCAATGCTAAAACCTGCATGCGTATGCTTTTTCAACATATGGTGGAATGTTTCTGATGCTCAATAATCCAACTTAAAGAGTTTGAAATAAATCTGCACCCCTTATTCCTGGCTATACTCTCATCTCTTATTATCTTCCCTCTTTCAAATCCATATGAATATATGATGGAAAGCCTGAAATACAAGTGGCTAAATATAGGAGACTTTTTTTTTCCTCTCTCTTATTCACAAAGCTTTCTGGACATAGGTTGTTCATAATAGCAATAACCTTCTATTTTGTCTTCTATAACACATAGTCTTTTATCCCATGGTATCCCATTATGCAATATGGTATCTGTAGCCCCAGCCATCACTTCCCTATTCCAGCCAGAAGAAAGGAAAAATGCGTAGTGAAGGACATCTCACCCTCATTTCAAAAGACATTTTTCAGAAATAACACATCTGTGTACAAGGAGGATGAGAAATGCAGTATATATTCCAAATGTCCCCATATTTTTTGGATGGGGAACCTGAGGAGCAAAGAAGTTAAATAATATAACCAAAGTCAAATAAACAACACATGGCAGAGCTCACATTCAAATCTAAACAATTGCTACAAATCACACTTTCTTCGGCACTAGTTCTACATGCTTTTTCTCTGTATCTCTAAAAATGGTTAAATTTGTGTTAAATTTTGAAGTTTATAGTGAATAAGGAACTGATCAGCACAAAAACACTGGAGAAAAGGGCACCTCTGAGCAGGAAGGATATTAAGTATGAAAGAGAATGCCAGACTCGATGTGCTCATATATAAATGGGGACAGTTCACAGAACTCTTCTAAAAAATCAGTGAGCGCAGCAGTGTACAAGCACACATCCCAGGGCCTAGCATGTTGAGACCACTCAATAAAATTGTGTTTAGACCTCAATCATGTCTACAAAAGATTACACAAGAGCCTTGTAGGATCAGCTAACCTTCTGTTAGGGGACAGCATAATTAAGGTTGTGCTAATGATGTAAGTGTTGATTTTACCAAAGCATCAGATGTGGTCTTTTGTAAAAATTCAATTGCAGACTAAATTCCAATTGTCTTGGAATAGGATTGAAAGGTGGCCGGAGGAGAGCAATATAGGGAAACTCACACCAGCAATGCGTTTTGTAGAAAGTTGTTTAAATGGAGGGCAATGATTCTGAACTGTGTCATTACGTTAAAAAATCTGTATAGATGGCTTAATATAGTTTCAATCACTTAAAACCACCAAGCCTATATTAAGCATGCTAACAAAAAGACTTCCCTTTTCACTACCTCTATCTAACATTAACACACTTGAGCAAATTTATCGTCTTTATCCTCGGCTTTAGATCCTTTCCTTTTCCTGCAGCTGTCCAAGCCATACATTGGAGCATAGAATCCTAGAAGTTAACCTCTCTTAGAGATCAGTGTGATCAGTTCAATTATTAAAGGTGACCTTACATGAGTTGCAGAAAGAGTAATCAACTTCCTAAACATCACCCAAAATCATTGAGGTTGAGACAACAGATCAGTCTTTGTATCTTTGAATTATAGGTGACTCAAAAAGTCAGTATTGAAAGTGGTTATTTTTACCATAGTTCAGGGCTCTCGCAATGTTTCAACATTAAAGAACCCAAAGAACTTCAAAGACATGAAATCATGAACACCAAGCAGAAAATAATTTTGAGGAATGTGTAGTTAAGTTGTCTTCATCTGTATCCCTATAACATTTTAACTATCCCCTTACTTTCCACTTATCCCAATGCAGTAATGTTACCTCCTTATTCATGTTGATAACCCTTCCCCTCTGTCCTGGTTATCTTTCATTTGCCTCTGTAGATCTGCTTTCACTGTCTGCCTTTTTCTGTCCTGCTCTGGCAAACTTTTCCCTTGACCTCTGGCTTTAAGTTGGGTTCAGCCAATGGAAGGTGCTGGGAGTAGGTGAAAGGGTGCATAGAAGGTGAATTCACATCACCATGATTACCTGCATCCCTCTACTGAAGGCCACATGTCTGTCAGGCTCTTCCCTCCTTACAGCTACACTCTTCAGGTTTCAGTTGTGCTTCTATTTCTCTGTTCATGGGCAGTAAAAACTCCTCTGGGTTACTAGCCTTGGTACACTGCACTGTGTCTGTTTGGCTTCCTTAAATTCAGTCAGTTGTCCTTTCCTTAAACTCTCCAAAATTTATCCCATGTTATTCCTCCAGGACCCTGGCTGACACAGGTTATAACCTATATTCTTTCTTTAAACAATATGATGTGCCTTTTTAAAATATAAATTTATTTATTTTTGTTGGAGGCTAATTACTTTACAATATTGAGCAGATGAATGGATAAGAAAGCTGTGGTACATATACACAATGGAGTATTGCTCAGCCATTAAAAAGAATACATTTGTATCAGTTCTAATGAGGTAGATGAAACTGGAACCTATTATACAGAGTGAAGTAAGCCAGAAAGAAAAACACCAACACAGTATGATGTGCCTTTTAATGTAAGGCATAAATAAAATCTTCAAGTATATTTAAGATAATTTCTCTACATGCACATTATTTTTTAACAAGTAAAATCTCAGTGTATTTATTTGCAATTTCTGGTACATATTGGTACCCCATACTATTCCCTAACTTAAAATTTATATATTCTATTAAATTAACCTACATTTTGTCCACATCTCTTGAACTTGAAACTATGTGGAGATTTTTCCTTAAATTATTTTATACAGTCTTTAAAACAGTTCTGAAATAGATATTATGCTCTCTGTTTTAGGAAACTAGGACTTTCATAGGGAGGATAAGTGACTCTTCGAAGTGCGTAGAGCTAAGAAAAGTATCAACACCATGCCATTTAGCAAATACACAACCCATGCAATGAGTCACAAAGAGTGACTAGCATTGTAGAACTTCATCAGCAGTCTTGGAAAGGGTCCTTATTCTCTTCCCTGTAGTGAGAACTCTAAGGGGAATAGAAGGAGCAAAATGCACTCCCTCAATATGCATACACAAAATTCAGAGGAGCAAGCTTTCTGTAACTGCTTTGAATGGTATATATCATCATTAGGAGAGTAGGGAAAGTTTCAAGCCAATCCGTGCAGATTTTAGAGAGGTTGATGACTTAGAAAGAGTCTAGATTTGAGCTCAGGACACTTGCTAGATGAATGCATTGGGGATTCACTTACATACTTTTGGTTCCCAGTGTACCACCTCTGTATGAGATGTCTATGTTGCCTTCCATACTGTTAACTCAAGGACAAGGTTTATATTCTATTACTCAATTTGAGGACCTAGCACTCTATATATAGAGAGCATCAATAAGTACCATAAGTGTGGGGAGAGAGACAGCTAGCAGACAGGAGTATCTCGCAGACTATCTCAGGTTAATTGCTCCAACTTAAACTACCATATGGAAGAATAAACTTCAGGCCTGCTACTCAACTTTGTGATGGAATTTCCCTTTTTAAATAGTGTGCTTTGTCACTCGGTTGCGTCTGACTCTTGCAACTGCATGGACTGTAGCTCACCAGGCTCCTCTGTCCCTGGGGATTGTCCAAGCAAGGATACTAGAGTGGGTTTCCCTGCCCTCTTCCAGGGGATCTTTCCAACCCAAGGATTGAACCCAGGCTTCCCACATGGAAGGCAAATTCGTTATCATCTGAGCCACTAGGGAAGCCCCTTTTAAAGTACAGACTGCGATAAAACTCATTCAGTTCAGTTCAGTCACTCAGTCGTGTTCGACTCTTTGCAACCTCATGAATCGCAGCACGCCTTAGCTATGGTATAAAAATAAAGAACAACATGACTAATAATTTTAAGTGGCATCCAGGTGTTTTAAGTACTCAGCCACTTCAAACTAAGGTATTAGAAAAAAGAAAAATTAGAATCACTCTTTAAAAGGCAAGGAATAGTTTCAAATACTTTATGGGCAAGACCGTTGCTCAGTTCAGTTCAGTTCAGTTGCTCAGTCGGGTCCGACTCTTTGCGACCCCATGAATTGCAGCATGCCAGGCCTCCCTGTCCATCACTAACTCCCGGAATTCACTCAAACTCACGTCCATCAAGTCAGTGATGTCATCCAGCCATCTCATCCTCTTGTCGTCCCCTTCTCCTCCTGCCCTTAATCCTTCCCAGCATCAGAGTCTTTTCCAATGAGTCAACTCTTCACATGAAGTAGCCAAAGTACTAGAATTTCAGCGTTAGCATCATTCCTTCCAAAGAACACCCAGGGCTGATCTCCTTTAGAATGGACTGGTTGGATCTCCTTGTAGTCCAAGGGACTCTCAAGAGTCTTGTTGCTAGATATGAATAAATCATACAGTCCTGAATTTAAATCTGATTGATTTTCAAAAAATTCTAACCCTTCTTTACCCCCACTCCATTCCTCTCTCTCTCCCTCTTTTTCTCTCACTTTTCCTTTTTATAGTTTTTAAAATGGGGATGATAATAACAATGTTTCTCTTCCTATAATATTGATTAAATAAGCTAATAAATGCAAAGTATATAAAGTATAATGCTAAATAGGTGGTAAATAATATTTGTTTCTATTATCATTAAAGGCATCACCATTATCATCATTCAACAAGGCATTCAAGTATTAAAATAGCTATTATTTATTATTGCTTTAGTATTAAAGTAACTATTACTTTAGTATTATAGTATTTATGAAGAATCTACTATATGCTGGACCTCATACTAGATATTTTCTAGATCACTGCATTAACACTCAGATCAGCTGTGTAACAAAAGATGGTGCAATAAAGCCAGAGACCATGGCTTTACAGCCAGAAACATTTAGGTTCAGATATTAGATCTGCCACCTATTCTCTATGTGACTTTGGTAAATTGCTCATCATGTTTTTCTGTTTCTGAATGCATTTGTAAAATTGAAACAACCATTATTAACTTGGGGTGATGATATGTAGGGTAATACAAGTATCTGTTAACATGTGCGTGTATGACGACATGTATACAGTGTATGTATGTGTGTGTGTTTAGTTTAAGAGCTTAAATCATTCCTTAAATTTTAATTAATCATACTATTATGACCTACTTATAATCATAAATGAGAAAAATATACGGAGAAATTTCATGATATACAAGTTGTAGAGTCAGCATTCAAGGTCAAGTGAACTTAAATATCAAGGCTTTTGTTTTCTGCACTTCACAATAATGGTCCAGACAGTGTCTTCGCAGAGAATTCAATGTGGAATGAAATTGAAGAAAATCAAATGAATACTCTCTACTTTTTACAAATGTAAATTTCACAAGTCCCAGTCTGTGTTAAAATAAAATTGCTTTATATTGGTTATCTTTTTGGGTCACATACTGTCCTTGGTCCATCATTACTTTGTGGGACTTCCTTGGACATAACCTACTTACTTCACCAAAGGGACTGCTGTTTTTTGGTAAAGGCTAGCAGGCATCAGGATAGATCTACAAAGGGAAATTTATAAACAAATTAATACATAAATAAAATTCCACTTTTCCATTTTTAACCTAATTTCCAGGGGGCAAAATCAAAAAAATCAGAGCAGAGGGTTTCATAAAATTACGAAGGCCTAGGATTTGCATTGATCTTAATATGTATTAATCCTGTATTAAGAACTTTACATATATTAATGCATTTAATCCTTACAAGAACCTAAGAGATAGATGTAATTCTAATTCCCATCTTCAGTTCAGTTCAGTCCCTCAGTCGTGTACAACTCTTTGTGACCCCATGGACTGCAGCATGCCAGGCCTCCCTATCCATCACCAACTCCTAGAGTTTACTCAAACCCATGTCCATTGAGTCAGTGATGCCATCCAACTATCTCATCCTCATATATCTCATACCTACATTCCTTGAAGAGGGACTAGGAATCCTGTGACTCTATTGTTCAAGCTATTATTGCATTTCTTGCTTGAAACTGATTTTCCTTTGTTTATTCATTTTCTCACTTGTCTAATCATTAGCTGTTTGAGTCTCCACTTTGAAACTTTGTGGAGGCCTGGGAGACTAAATTGTTTCTTCTTACAAACAAGAATCTGGGGACACCAAGGTATCTGTCACCAGGAAGGCCCTGCAGTATACCGATCTGTTTGAATAGCTGGTAAATGGCAAAGCTAGAACCTAAACCTAGGCAGTTATGCTCTGTCTATACTAGCCTTTGGGGTAAATTAAGAAAAATAGGTTTATGCACTTTTTATTTCTAACATACTTTTTGCATAATTATAGCCGTCATTATTTCAACTCTGTTTACTATTTGGTAGGTACTTGCTAGAAGCAAAGCACAACTTCACACACCAGAATAGGGAAAATAAAACAGTACTGCTTAAGAATTGGGTAGAGATGGACATATAAACAAAGCAATGAAATTCAAAAGGATCAAAATTCTCAATCCCAGGCTTTTCTCATCTTATATACCTTGTATCATTGGAAAAAAAATTCTAGTTTGAAAAGGTATATGGCTTTCAACTAAAGCAAAAATTGATTGGGAGATTTCTTTCTTTTTTATTTTGGTAAGACAAGTTTGAGTCAAAATCAATATCCAAAGAGCTCCAAAGAGAAAGAGATGTTCTCTGAGTACAAAATCTGTGAAAGGAGAATTCATTTAAGTGAGAATGGAGACATTTCTGAGTGCAGCTTTAAGCAATTCAAGTTGTAGTTAAGCCTATCCAAGAGTACAGGGTTTCAGGTGAACCCAGGAGAGGAGAAGAAAGTCAACCTGAGTCACAGTCTTCTCATGGCCAGATTCTCAATCCCTTTTCACCACCAGAGCTGAATCAGTTGATTTCCAAACTGCAAAATACAAATAATTTCTCCACTCACCCTCTCATAGCCTCACTCTTGGCAGCTGGGACTTAATTAGGTTGTATTCTAACACAGGGACTAAAAAAAAAAAAAAAAAAAAAAAGCCTAGCCTTTGCTGCTGCTGCTTTTTTTTTTTTTTAATTTATTTGGCTGTACTGGTTCCAAGTTTCAGCACTAGGGGTCCTCAATCCTCGGGGCAACATGCAGCATCCCTAGTTAAGGCAGGTGGACTCTTCAGTTTCTGTATCTGGGCTTCTTTAGGTGCAGTGCATGGAATCTTTAATTGTGGCACGCAGGATCTTCAGTTGTGGCATGCAAATTCTTAGTTACAACATGTGGGATTTAGTTCCCCAACCAGAGATGAAACCTGGGCCTCTTGCTTTGAAAGCATGGAAACTAGACTTTTCCTGGACCACCGGGAAAGGCCCTAAAGCCCTGGCTTTTGCTTCTCGTGAGCTTTACCCCTCTTTTTGCATCCCCTAGTTCTAATACCTGATTAATGTCTGATACATTTTTGTCAATAACTTAATATCTTTGTCATTCTGGAGTAGTGCTAGATACTGCTCCTAATGGTGTATCCTCGCAGGTACCACAGTCTTGGTTATTCTTTCTGGGATTACTTTGTCTATTCATCATCCATTGGATTAAACCACAGGAATGAAATAAAATATAGACCCATTCTCCTAAGAGCTCAAAGTTATGTTGGCAAGATAGACCAGTACCAGGAGCAATTTGAGGATTTCATAGTTACATGATACCAGGCAAGGAAGCTCTAGGGTATGGAAAAGCATGGAAATGGTAAGAAATTTGACACGCTCAAGGCAAATAGACTTCTGTTGTGGACTAAAAGCAACTTTAATAAATCTTTAGAAAGGAGACTAGATTTAGTCAGGGACCAAATTCTGGAGGACTCCATCTTGAGATATGAATTTTGAAACTTATTTCAAAGTCACAGGATAAACTTAGCTGAGGAACACATGGTCATAGCTTGTATCAGGATTCTGCTTCTCCATATCCCGCTGTCATGATGAGACCTCTGAGAACACAATAAGAATTAGGCAGAAGTGACCTTTAGTATTGGCTGTCTCATTCATCAGCTATGCAAGCTTAACCCACTATCTTAGCCTGTTAAGACCCAGTTTCATCAGTTGTCAGTTTGAAAATCTTCAACCTCCTAGACTTGCTATTATAAAGTTAGTTAGCGTTAGTGTAAGTTGCTCAGTTGTGTTTGACTCTTTACGAAATAGTTGAATAGAGTCTACTACTTCATGTAGCCTGCCAGGCTCCTCTGTGCATGAAATTCTTCAGGTAGGAATAATGGAGTGGGATGCCATTCCCTTCTCCAAAGGATCTTTCTGGCTCAGGGATCCTGACCTCCTGCACTGCAGGCAAATTCTTTACCATCTGAGCCACCAAAGTAGTAAACTTAATTATTTTAGAATTTGAATTCTCAATGCCTTATATTGATCTGTTTATTCAGTTAAACAATATAATAAGGACCTGTGATGATTACTTTTGTATGTTAACTGAACTCTGCTAAGGGATGTCTAAATAGCTGCTACAACATTATTTCTGAGTATTCTGAGGGTGTTTCTGGAAGGGATTAGCATGTGAATCAGTAGACTGAGTAAAGAAGATTGCCTTCTCCAATGTGGGTGGGCATCAAATAATCCACTGAAAAAGTGGATATTAATAGAACAAATTAATAGAACAAAAAGGTGGAAGAAAGGCACATTGTCTCTCTGAGCTGAGACACCAATTTTTTTTCTACCCTTGGATATCTGTGCTCCTGGTTCTCAGGCTTTAGGGCTTGGATTTGATTATACTAGTCTTTCCTGATTCTTCAGCTTGCAGATGGCAGATTGTGGGGCTTCTTAGCCTTCATGATTACCAGGCAAGTCCTATCTTGTGTGTGTGTGTGTGTGTGTGTGTGTGTGTCTCTCTTCCCAGGTGACACAGTGGTAAAGAAGCTACCTGCCAATGCAGGAGATGCAGAAGACGTGGTTTTAATGCCCAGGTCAGGAAGATCCCCTGGTGTAGGAAACAGCAACCCACTCCAGTATACTTGCCTGGAAAGCTCCATCCACAGAGGAGCCTGGTGGGCTACAAGTCCATGGGGTCGCAAAGAGTCAGACACGACTGAGTGAATGTGCATGCACATATTAATATATGAGATTAGTGATGTTTTAATATATGATATCATAGATATGATATTAATGTTTTGCTGCTGCTACATCACTTCAGTCGTGTCCGACTCTGTGTGACCCCAGAGACAGCAGCCCACCAGGCTCCCCCATCCCTGGGATTCTCCAGGCAAGAACACTGGAGTGGGTTGCCATTTCCTTCTCCAGTGCATGAAAGTGAAAAGTGAAAGTGAAGTCGCTCAGTGATGTCCGAGTCTTCGCGACCACATGGACTGCAGCCTCCCAGGCTCCTCCATCCATGGGATTTTCTAGGCAAGAGTACTGGAGTGGGGTGCCATTGCCTTCTCCAGATTAATGTTTTAATATATCATTATTAATATATGCTATTATTATATTGGTTCTATTTTTCTGGAGAACCCTGACTAATCTAGCATCTACCCTGTGCCAGCTACTATTCTAAAGGGTACAGCAGGGAACAACAAAAAGTCTCTGTCCTCGTGGGCTGTTATCCCTGAAGTTAGTAGCACATAGCAGGTACACAATGAATATGTGACAAATTAATGAATATGCATTATCAAGTTCCCTCATCATTCAGATTCCGAAGTATCCCTTTGTCCATATAAAATAAGAACAGAGTGGCTCCCTTAAGCAGTTTGCTCTGATCTGAGCATTATGTTTAGCTTTGACAATAAGGGAGGGACCCACGCACATGCTCTGATATCATGAGCTATCTTCACACTCTTGCTTTGGCATAGGCAGGGTAGTCAGAAGGCTTTGCAAACATTTTCAGAGAGCTAGTNGGCGTGCTGCAATTCATGGGGTCGCAAAGAGTCAGACACGACTGAGCAACTGAACTGAACTGAACTGATCCACCACTGACGATCAGTTGACTTTACCCAGTATGGTCATGGAGAAAGATATTTCCTACTTGACCTTTACTTTTTTCTGAGGTTAACTTATCATCTTGTAACCCTTCCTTTACTAACTAGGAAAGAGCACAAAAATGTTCATGAACTCAGACGAAGGCAATGGGGGAGTTCAGAGGGAGCCTTTAAACTGTAGCCAGATCTTTGGGTTTCATAATGAGCAATGAAAAGAAATTGGAGGGGTCTGAATAAAGGTATGGCATGGCATGGCTTACCTTTCACAAGGACTGTAGAGTCGCTTTCTGGAAGATGGACTTTAGAGCGACAGGAATAGTAGGGTACTCCATGGAAAGCTACTACAAAGCTCGGCAAGAGACAGTGCTGGCTTGCCAGATTCCAAAGTGGTAGAAGCAGAGGTTGAGGGATGGGGCCCTTTCCACTCTTCTCTACGCTTTAGGACTTTGGAAAGGTACATGTAACCACTTCCTTCTTATAGCCTTGCTATAGGGTTTTGTAGGGACAATAAACCCCAAATGTACTTAAACTTTTAAATTAAGGGTAGGTAGGAAAAGCGGAAAATCATTAGAAAACCCAGTATTTGGAACTGATTTGCCAACTACAATAGTATGATCACTAAAAGCAGGTAACTTGCTTGTTGTGTTTTTATTGTTTCTCCAGAGCTTGGCATGAGGTAGACACTCAACAGATACTTGCTAAATGAAGGGCACAATGACTCAGAATGTCACGAAGAAACAAACAGTTTATCAACAGAAAAGATATATAGTCTAAATTAACTTCAACTCTCTTGGCTTCTGGCTGGAGCAAACCCATGGGTTGTAGCCCACCAGGCTCCTCTGTCCATGAAATTTTCCGGGCAAGAACACTGGGATGGGTTGCCATTTCCTACTCTAGGGCTATACAGTGGGTTTCTCATTGGTGTTGTTCCATACTGTTATACAGCTCATTCAGTCATATAAAAGATCAGATTAAATTGGTTGTGAATAAGAAAGAAATTTCTGAAATTCATGGGTCTAGGATGTCTGATTATTTAAGAAACATGGCAAAACGGAGTGGTGGCCATCTGCTATTCTGCTGAAATGCCCTTTCAGTTCATCTTACCATTATCATGGTTGGAGTTTAAATTTTAAGGCAAAAGTACTAAGTATCATAATGCATTGTTTATTTTTCTGGGGTAATTCAATGACTAAATAAAGGGAAATCCCTTTGTTATTAGTTTACTTCCTTCTTAGGTTATTTGCAGCATTTGGGATTCTAGATAGAGAAAATATTGGTGCTTAAGATACCTTTTTGATGAAGTCTAGTGTTTTTTACACTTCATGAAATACAGCTCAAAATGGAAGTTAAAGACAATGTGGAAAGATAATTGGATATAAAGATTTATTAAGCAATTTCATTATTTATGGATACTGCATAAATTTTTACAACTTAAATAGAGATCACTGTTGTCCTTTTCATTCTTTCTCCAATTTATGATGTGCTGATTCCTCTCTATGTGAGAATGTTAATGTGATTGTAACTTAAAATCTTGGGAGAATATTTCTATTTTATTGATCTCTGCTTTAAAATGATTTCATGACTTATCCTCTCTTTCGGGAAATGACCCGTGAGGATTAGACATCATTGGCATACTTCATGTTTATTTTCTGACTTGATCGCTCATTCTAATTAATTCAAGGCTATTTATGCTTTTAAAATAACTCATCATGGAAAGTAGTGACCCAAATCGAACACAGGTTTTCAATTCAGTGACCTAACATAAAGTCTAAACTCTTCCATTTACTAACTAGGTGACCTTGAATAAGCCATTTTCCATCTAAGTTTCTCATTCTGTTAAATGGAGAAAATAAGGCCTACAATGCAAGGTATTTTTAAGGAATAAATGAGATGACCTCAGCACATAGTAGGCACAGAATAAGTTCTCACTCTTCTCCCCTACAGCTATCCCACAAAAGGTACATATAGCCTCCGGTCATTTTTATAACTTTTGAACAAGCAATTAATGGCCAAAGACCACTAACTCGGTTTGCTTTCCTGGTAATAAAAATTATTTAAATAAGGAGGGAGAAAAAAAGTCCTGCTTGTGACAGTGTGAAAGGATCAGGCTATGTTAACATGAAATCAGAGGAAAGTGTCCTCATTTGGTCACTAATTCATGAAGTCCTTGAGCCAGAAAAATGCTGAGTACTAGGTCTCAAAAATGTATGTAATAGTTACTGCAAGCTATCAGCTTGATCATGCAGAATTCTCTGTTAAAATGGAGAATTCCATTCTCTTTGGTTTAGTTCAAAAGCCTGAGTGCTTATTCAACACCAGTGAGACCCTGGGCATGGCTCTAGTCCTGCAGACTATTTTCTGCCTTTAAGAAGCCCCCAGTGTAATCATGAGGGGACTGAGAGTGAAACCCTCTGTGGTTCAGATACATATCCAAGCTCCGCCAGTCTAGAGAGTCACAGCATTTAGAATCGCCCTCCTCTTCAAGGAGGGGTTGGATAGGCTAGCAGTGACCCGAAGACAGCAGCAACAAACGGTGGCCCATATGCAGACATTCATCTCATAAACAAATCCCTGTGCAGCTTGAGGAACTGGCCGTGCCTCCCTTTCCGAGTTCCCGCAGAGAAGCTCATCATTGTCTTTTCTCATTTAGCCCTTCATCCCTGACTTTCCTTTTCTTTTCCTTTTTTTTAATCTTCCGAAGTTATTTTTAATTTATTTGTATTTTTTTTTATTGGAGTATAGTTGCTTTCCAACGTACAGCAAAGTGTATCAGCTACCCATATACATGTACCCCTCTTTTGTGGATATCCTTCGTATTTAGGTCACCATAGAGCTCTGAGCAGAGTTCCCTTTGTTATATACTTCATGTGTGCTCAGTTGTGTCTGACTCTTTGTGACCCCATGGACTGTAGCCCACTAGGCTCCTCTGTCCATGAAATTTTCCAGGCAAAAATACTGGAATGGATTGCCATTTCCTACTCTATAGCTATATATCTCATGAATATCTGTTTTATATATAATATCTATGGTATCTATGGTGTATCTATCTCCCCATTCATCCCACGTCCTCCTTTCCCCTTGGAGTCTATATATTTGTCCTCTATGTTTAAGTCTCTAGATTCTCTGAGTTGGGATTTGGAATCTGCAACCGAGTTCTGACTTTTCCTTTTGCCTGTTCATGGCCCTGGAGCTCATCACATTTAGCAGAGAATCATGGGATGGTATTTCAGGATCTCGCCACCTGTTTATATAAAAATCTATACTGGAAGGCATCCTCCAGGGCTTGATGTCCTCTTATATGGGCCCAAATTTTGAGACATATGACAAGTTATCATTTTTGAGTCTATGATTTGACATTTCATTGTTTCCCTATTTTATTGAAAATAGTGTTGCTGAATTTTCCTCTGTAGTTTTGTCCTTTTGATGTTCTCAGAGTGTTTCAGTGCAGAAGAGTAGAGACAAAACACCTTCATGCCACCATCTGATGGACTTGAATTTCAATTTTGGCTTTACTCTGGATTATCTGCATTTGCACTGGCATAAATCATAAGATCTGAATCTCAGTTTTCTCATCTGTATTCTGAAAGTAACCACATGCATTTTAGGCTTCAATGAAAAGTACAGAGGCAGTACACATAGGCACACATAGCATTGCTTATTTACTTCAACAAACAATGTAGCAATTTCTCTGAAGCAGGCAGAACTAAATGTTACCACAGAGGTAAAACTTCCCCTTCATCAGAAATAGCAATTGCAAAGATTTGAGTGGTCTTTGATCTCATCTGTATAAGGCTGGCTTCTAAAAGAACTTTATTTTTTTTTTATTTTGTTTTTATAAAAAGTGACTTTTTTCCTAGCATAGCACCATACAAAAAGATTTTTCACTATATTAATTCATTTAACACCTGGAGAAATGTTCTTGGGGAGATTTATGCTCCATTTTGCAGGTGAGAAAACTGAGGTATAGACAGTTTTAGCCAGTTTAGTCATTTAATAAATGTCAGGGAACTTGAAGAGGAATTTTGAATTTCTCTAATATGATTGGGCCACAACTAGATTCACAGCTGGGATTTTACTAAAGCCCTTGGAGGATTTCCTCATGAGAAAATATAAAGAACTCTAGTGCTAAGAAATGCTTTTTCACCAAAAAAATGTGAGGCATTTTGATTCTTTTGTTCACATAAGCCTGCCAACCCTTGTAAGAAATCATGTCCTGCAACCCTCTATCTCTCCCATGGCCTCTGTAACTACAAGACCAGGGAAGGTTCAGGAGAAATATCCTGAAATGCTGATTTTCAGTTTAATTATGCTTTTGGTAGTGTGAAATTTGGACTATTTTCCTGCTCACCCAGTTGTGAGCATTTGCTGTCAAGTTTAGAAATTTGAATGAGCTTAGATGATGGTTCTATAATTTAAGCTCCTGTTCACAATCTCGATTCATTAGTGTTCAGTCAGTGTGGAATATTTATCGTGGTACCAGGTACAATGTACATTATCAATCAACACAGAAGGAAAACAGGGATTACAATGTGCAAGAAAAAAATCAGAGCCCTCAGGAGATTCACAGAATTCTTTCTTATTACATGCTACTTTCTCGAGCCCAACTATAATACAAGAACCACTTTTCTCCTTCTCTTCCAAGTCCAAGCATTGTATAAGAAAAATAAACTCGTAAAACTATTCAACCTCTAGGAAAACTTTCTTGTCAGCTCAGGTTTACTACTTTATAACATATTTTATTTCCAATTCATATAAGTCAGTGCTATATTTACAACCAGTAGTTTTGAACCCACAAAAAGAAACAGATAATAACTACTGTTTACCTACAGGCATGTGCGTGCTAGGTTGCTTCAGTCATGTTCCACTCTTTGCAACTCTATGGACAGTAGCCAGCCAGGCTCCCCTGTCCACAGAATTCTCTGGGCAAGAATACTGGAGTGGGTTTCCATGCCCTCCTCCAAGGGATCTTCCTGACCCAGGGATCAACCTGCAACTCGTATGCCTCCTGCATTGATAGGTGGGTTTTTTACCAGTAGTGCCACTCGGAATCCCCACTATTTACCTAGCATTTTAATATTTATTAAGACTCTTTTCAAATCTTTTGTTCTTTTGATTCAAAAAATTCATGTGAAATGGATGTTATTAAAATTCCAGTGTAAGGTGATTGAAGCCAGGGCTCACTTGGCTCAAGGTCAAACAAGAACAAGTAAGAAATTTGAAGCCATCTGATGGCTGTATTTTCTGTTTTCCATACTATATATATCAGTCTAGGTCTTTTCCCGCTAAAAAAGTATTTTCTGATTCTGTTCATCATTGAGTTTCCATCTGCAATCTGAGATCTGTAAATGAATGAAACAAATTTAAATTGCTCTTTTTTCTTTATATGGTTTATATTTGAGAAATAGTTTTACAATCCCATGTAACATGCAATCCTTTGAGTGTAATCTGTCATTATCTACATTCTATAGTTGAGAAAAATAGGTTGATAAAAGCCCGCTTCCCCATAACCTTATAGCAAGTGAATCAGTGCGGTTCAGTCACTCAGTCGTGCCCAACACTTTGTGATCCCCTGGACTGCAACACGCCAGGCGTCCCTGTCCGTCACCAACTCCCGGGGCCTGCTCAAACTCATGTCCATCCCCTCGGTGATGCCAGGCAAGTGAATGGTTAGACGTGAATACACACACAGGCAGCTGGCCTCCTGTGTCCCCAGCGCCCCTGTCCCCAGTCTCCCCACTGCCACCTGTTCACTCCATGTGTGTTTTCATCACACCAGACTTTTTCATCACCAGGAAGATGAAGAAAAAGGCAAACCCCTCTGACAATGAGGGAATCAGAGTCCAGTGTAAATTGTTAAGATTTTCATATGTCATGTGTAGGGCCACCATTTGGTCTGTTCAAGTACCAAACTTCCTGAATCTGAGACAAAAGTGGGAAAAAAAAAAAGCCTGCTTCCAGCAAAACATTATAATTGTTCCCGTATTGAGTCATACATTAAAATTACATGGGTGCTTTTTACAGTACCCCTCAGTAGGCTTTATTTCTGACCTAAAACTCTAGATGTGGGGTTTGGAAGTTTTGATGTTTAAAATGCTGCACAAATAATTTTTCTGTAGGGTGACCAAATTTTTAGAAAGCTGATGCAGGATATAGTCATACCAAAAAATAAATAATAATAGTATACATATGACTATTATATATATGAACATCATTACTTTGACACATAAAACATGTATACATTATTTATTTGAAATTATATATTATTCTGTATATTTGCTGCTGATAGTTTGAAGTCAAAGTAGAGTAACCATAGTTCAGGCCTACACAATACAGTCAGGCGGCCATTGAGGATCTGGTCTCAGACACGTTTCTGCACTGCTGAGAACCTGAACGTTCTGAGCTGTAACAAACCACAACCTCCCAAATATGCCATCAGTCCTTTTAGAGCAACACCTGCTAGGTGCCACCTTATACACTCAAAATTCCTCCCTCACAATCATGTAACATTTTGGACCCCAACAAATTCTTGCATAATAAGTACCTTTATTTCTTGTCAGCTTCAATCATAATTCCTGATAAAAATTTATGCAGCCTTACGATTTTTGCCTTTCGAATCTCCCTCCATTTTGCAGTCCAAAGAAACATAACTTAAGAGTTTCATGAATCTATGTTTTCTAGACCACAATCCTAACAAACCCGCAATATATACCTCTTTATCTCAGTAAGGTCTTCATTTCTGAAATTTTGGTTACCATTGCTTTCTATTACATAAACACTATTAATTAAACAGAGCAGCTGTAGAATTGAAGCAGTGGAAGTTAGTAGCAATTAATAGTATGGCAAATTAACCAAATAGTGTGAATGAGAAAAACATAAAATTATTTTTATGTTTCTGTCTTCTGATACATCAATTTATTTGAACTCTTATTCACTCTGTATTAGAATCTTAAATTTTGTAGTCTCCATTTTTAAGTTGCATAAATGTACATAGATATGAATCCTTAAAAACAGAACAGTCACATGAGTCTTGTAAAGTAAGTGTCATGCAATCACAGTCACTGCAACCACTTTCTTCCATTTAATATGATGGTAAAACTGAATACAAGCAAATGTAAAGTTTACTTTGATGTACAGTTCTGTTTTTATTAAGGCCATGTTACAATGATACAATGTTATGATTCAGTTGTAGTCATATCAAGCTAAACATCCTCAGAATATAGCAGCTGGACGTGAGTGATCAGAATTTTACCAACAACAGTAGACTTTCTGATTTGTAGGAATTGTTTTCCCTCGTCTCCAAAAGTATCCATGTACTTTGCACAGGCATGCCACAGATTCCAGAGGACCCAGTAAAGCAAATATCACAATAAATTGAGTCCCACTATTTTTTGTTTCTTAGTATATATAAAATGTATGTTTATACTATACCATAGTCTATTAAGTAAGAACTTTGTTTCAAAAATCAGTATAAATATGTCTTAACTAAAAATATTTCATTGCTAAAAAATGTTGCCATCTGAACCTGCAATTAAATGGGTTCCTTTTGCTGATGAAGGAGCTTGTCATGACATTTTTGACTGCTAACAGATCAGGGTGGTGGCTGTTGATGGTTGAGGTGGCTGTGGCAATTTCTTAAATAAGACAGTAGAGAAGTTTGCCACCTCAGCTGACTCATGTATAATATCTCTGTAGCATGCAATGCTATTTGGTAGCATTTCATCCACAGTAAATCTTATTTCAAAGTTGGAATCTTCTCAAAGCCTGCTACTGCTTTATCAACCAAATTTGTGTAACATTCTAAATCATTTTTTGTCATTTCAATAACCATCACAGCATCTTCACCAGGTGTAGATTCCATAAAGCCACCCCTCAGGTGTTAAAATTTGATCATGAGATTCCAGTGATTCAGTCACACAGTGAGGTTCCATTTCTAATTCTAGTTCCCTTTCTATTTCTCCCACATCTGCAGTTACTTCCTCTACTGAAATCTTGAACCCCTCTAAGTCATCCATGAGGGTTGGAACCAACTTCTTCCAAACTCTTGTTAATGTTGGTATTTTGACCTCTTCCCATGAATCAAGAATAGAATGGTGAATCCCCTTCTAGAATGGTGAATCCTTTCAAGAAAATTTTTGGTTGAACTGGCTTAGATTCATAAGAGGAATCACTACCTGTGACAGCAATCAGTTCAATNTGGAACCAACTTCTTCCAAACTCTTGTTAATGTTGGTATTTTGACCTCTTCCCATGAATCAAGAATAGAATGGTGAATCCCCTTCTAGAATGGTGAATCCTTTCAAGAAAATTTTTGGTTGAACTGGCTTAGATTCATAAGAGGAATCACTACCTGTGACAGCAATCAGTTCAATTCAGTCGCTCAGTCATGTCCAACTCTTTGCGACCCCATGAACCACAGCACACCAGGCCTCCCTGTCCATCACCAACTCCTGGAGTTGAGTCCATCGAGTCAGTGATGCCATCCAACCATCTCATCCTCTGTCGTCCCCTCCTCCTCCCGCCCTCAATCTTTCCCAGCATCAGTGTGTCTTTTCAAATGAGTCAGCTCTTCACATTAGGAGGCCAAAGAATTGGAGTTTCAGCTTCAACATCAGTCCTTCCAATGAACACCCAGGACTGATCTCCTTTAGGATGGACTGGTTGGATCGCCTTGCAGTCCAAGGGACTCTCAAGAGTCTTCTCCAACACCACAATTCAAAAGCATCAATTCTTCAGTGCTCAGCTTTCTTTATAGTCCAACTCTCATATCCATGTGGCAGTAGTAGCCTTAGGAAACTTATTTCTTAAATACTAACACTTGAAAGTCAAAATTACTCCCTAATCTCTGGACTACATAATGGATGTTGTGTTAGCAAGCTTGAAGTCATTAATCTCAGTGCAGATCTCCATCCAAGCTCACAAGTTACCAGCTGCATTTTCAACAAGCTGTCATGTATCAAAAGGATATTTGACTCCTTTTCTCTTTTTTCTGAGAAATAATTCTCAACAGTGGATTTAGCATATTTAGTAAACTGTTTTGTAAACAGATGTGCTGTCATCCAAGCTTTATTGTTGTGTTTATAGATCATGGGATGAATAGATTTAGCATAATTCTTAAGGGTCTTAGGATTTTCCGAATAGTAAATGAGCACTGGCTTGAACTTAAAGTCACCAACTGCATTAGCCCCTAATAAGACATCCTTTGAAGTGAGACATTGACTTCTCTTCTCCAGCTATAATTCTTAAATGACATCTTCTATCAATACAAGGCTTTTTCATTTATACTGAAAATCATTAATTATTTCAGATTTCTAGATAACTTTCTGCAGCTTCTACATCAGCACTTGCTGTTTTACCTTGCTTTTTTGTGTTATGTATACGACTCCTTTCCTTATACATCAAGACCAACTTCTAGCTTCCAACTCTTCTTCTGCTGTTCCCCCACATCCTTTAGCCCTCATGGAATTTCAGGGAGTTAGAAACTTGCTCTGGACTAGGCATTGGCTTAAGGAAATGTGGCTGGTTCAATGTTTTATTCAGACCACTGAAACTTTATTCCTAGCAGCAATAAGACTATTCCACTTTCTTAGCATTTTTGTGTTCACTGGAGTAGCACTTCTAATTTCCTCTCCATTTGCATTTACAGCTGGGTTAGCTGTCCAAGAGGACTAATTTTGGTCTATCTCAGCTTTCAACACACCTCTTCAGTAAGCTTCATCCTTTGTAGTGTTTGCTTTAAAACGGAAAACATGTGACTCTTCCTTCCATTTGAACATTTAGAGGCCATTGTCGGAGAAGGCAGTGGCACCCCACTCCAGTACTCTTGCCTGGAAAATCCCATGGACGGAGGAGCCTGGTAGGCTGCAGTCCATGGGGTAGCTAAGAGTCAGACATGACTGAGCAACTTCACTTTCACTTTTCACTTTCATGCACTGGAGAAGGAAGTGGCAACCCACTCCAGCATCCTTGCCTGGAGAATCCTAGGGATGGGGGAGCCTAGTGGGCTGCCGTCAATGGGGTCGCACAGAGTTGGACACGACTGAAGCAACTTAGCAGCAGCAGCAGCAGTCGGATTATTAGTTGGCTTCATTTCAGCATTGCTCTGTCTCAGGAAATAGGAAGACCCAAGGAGAGGGAGAGAGGAGAGTGAATTGTCACATCACACCCATTCGTGGTTCAAGACACCACAAAACAGTTATGGTAATATCAAAGATTTGATAGTAACATCAAAGATCACTGATCTCAAATCACTATGACAAATGTCATACTAATTAAAAAGTCTGAAATATTGTGAAAATTACCAAAGTGTTACACACAGACATGGTGGAATCAAATGTTATTGGAAAAAATGATGTTGATAGACTTGACCAATGCAGGGTTGCTACAAACCTTCAACTTGTAAAAAAATGATATCTGCTAAGATTAAACAGTGCTTAGTAGGATGAAGCCTGCCTCTATTCAAAGGCTTGTTTTAATAAACCATTTGTTTATCAGTTAGTTCTTCTGCTTTGTATACATTTATCACAAAGGCTGTCCACATCAAAAAATATTCATTATTTTTAAATACTGAGAAGTACATTGAATGTCATCCCCAGTTAAACCTCGTTTTCTGGGAGGGTGACTTTAGACACAGAGGTAATTTGAACTTCTGAAAGTGCAGTTGAATTCCAAAGAAATTATAGTTTTCATAAAGAAATTGAGAAACAACTATTTAATTTGGCTTTCCTTTCCAGGTAAGGGTTTGTTTGTTTGTTTGTTTTTCCTGGTATCTCTGGTACAGTCTTATTTCCAAAATGTGAGTCATTTTTTTTTTTCACTGTATGAATTTTGTTGAAGCCTAAATATGACATTAAGCAACTTGGGTGAAGTCAGGTTATACTCACCTAACCTACTTATAACCTCTTTAAAGATCATCACACAGCTGTGGATAAACGATAGTTACATTTCTGTTTTACTGTAATCCTTTCTCCAACTTTATCCTCAATATATTATTCACATATTATAGAAGGATAACCTTCTTGTTCAAAATTTTGATAATAACAACAGAGTAGCCTTTTAACATCTTTTCTATGGCAGACAACAGTGGCCACCTTGTAGCCACATGTCTATAGAGATTATTTCTTGCTATTTCTGTAAGGTCAAAAACTTCATTAAGTAATCCTTCATGATCTGGAGAGGGCTGAGAAGTGATCATAAACTCCCATTACGAATGCCTCCATTTCACAGATGAATAAATCATACTACTTCTTATCAATGGACACATGGGACACAGGCTATTTAGCAAACCTTTTTAGTTACTTTGATAAGAAGTGTATCGACATAAGTTCAGTTCAGTCACTTAGTCATGTCCGACTCTTTGTGACCCCATGAATTGCAGCACAGCCAGGCCTCCCTGTCCATCACCATCTCCCGGAGTTCACTCAAACTTGTGTCCATCAAGTCGGTGATGCCATCCAGCCATCTCATCCTCTGTCATCCCCTTCTCCTCCTGCCCCCAATCCCTCCCAGCATCAGAGTCTTTTCCAATGAGTCAGCTCTTCACAAGAGGTGGCCAAAGTACTGGAGTTTCAGTCCCAGCATCATTCCTTCCAAAGAACACCCAGGACTAATCTCCTGTAGAATGGACTGGTTGGATCTCCTGGCAGTCCAAGGGACTCTCAAGAGTCTTCTCCAACACCACAGTTCAAAAGCATCAATTCTTCGGGGCTCAGCCTTCTTCACAGTCCAACTCTCACATCCATACATGACCACTGGAAAAACCATAGCCTTGACTAGACGGACCTTTATTGACAAAGTAAGAGAAACTGCCAAAAATTACCTTTGTACAGTTTTTTAAACATGCAGATTGAAGAGGAAAGTCTAGTTTGTGTTTGGACAATATCTCAATTATCTTTTTTTTTATGATGTCTGCAATGTCATTAAACTTTTTATGCAAATCAAGAAAATAAACTGAAACTATATTTTTCAAATCAAATTACTTCAGAAGTAGTAGTTGTTGTTTAGTTGCTAAGTTGTGTCCGACTGTTTGCAACCCCATGAACTGCAGCATGCCAGGCTTCCCTGTCCATCAGCAACTCCCAAAGCTTACTCAAACTCATGTCCATTGAGTCAATGATCCCATGCAACCATCTCATCTTCTGTCGTCCCCTTCTCCTCCTCCCTTCAATCTTTCCCAGCATCAGGGTCTTTTCCAATGAGTCAGCTCTTTGCATCAAAGGTGGACAAAGTATTGGAGCTTCAGCATCAGTCCCAATGATATCCTGGGTTGATTTCCTTTAGGACTGACTGGTTTGATCTCCTTGCTGTCCAAAGGACTCTCAAGAAGAGTCTTCTCCAGCACCACAAGTTGAAAGCATATTTTTTCTATGATTCACTATATCTCTCATCACACTCAAGAGAAAACATGGATTGCTGGTAAAATCTCACAAAAGCGGCTCTGCTCTTTGAGAAGTCAATTCACCTGTTATCAAAAGGTCCCCTTCTATTTGTCATGAGATCATTTAGTTGTGAATCTGGGAATGTAATTTTACTAAATTTCTTAGAGCAATCAAGGGAACAATAAGATAATGTATGTTCCTTCATGTGGTGTCCCCAAACTAATTCAACAACCCTACTGTCCCCTAGGAATTGACGTCTTTTGGGGGAGATAAACAATACCCACCACCAACAAAACCCTTTTGATTTTTTAAGATATACTTGCCTGGCTAATTTCAAAGGAGAGATTGCATCTCAGAAATTCACATCTCTACCAAATTCTGTGTATTGTGTATATCATGTCTCTATTTCTTTCTCTCGATTGCGTACTATGCTTCATTTGGATCTTTCCCCTCCCTAATCCAGTGTGTGCTCTTCAAGCAGTCATGAAAAGAACACACTTGTTTAATTCTCTTTGTTGGTGTGTGGGTCATGTTGGCATTTGTGCTGTCATCATTTTGCTTTGTATCACTGGGCCTCTTAGAAAACATGCCAGAAATATTCACAATGTTAAAATTCAGCTAGCGTTGTCTCAGTCCAAAGCACCACAGACATTCCATAGGAAAGCCAGAGATGAACTGTTAAAACTCATGACTACAATGCATGGAAACTGCACATTAACATCAATACAACAATGCAAATTTTAAACCATGGCAGCCCCCATTAGTGCTCAGAGATAGAGACAATAACCATGAAAGAAACAATCTACTGCCTATCTATTTGACACTAGCAAATATGTTGCTTTTTGCTCCCTAGTTAATTCTACCACATGAGTTTTGTACTTTTTCCCTGACCTTTCTTTTTCTTTTTCTTTTTTTTTTTCCCCTGACCTTTTGCATCCATATCTGTATGCTGTGGCTTTCCGTTTCCTGGAAAAGGGATTCTTGGATGTGAGACTTTCTGTGCTAAACCAAAATAGTCCTGGAAGACGGGCATAGTTGGTCACCCAGCCTTTTGGTTAGTTTGGTATTGGAGCCTTGCTGGAATGTTTATCACTAAACCTTCATGCCTCCACAGTAGCTCAGATTGAGCTCCTTGTCTGACAGTTTGAACTGTGGTCTGATTCCCTAGTCTCAAGTAGCCAGACAACTCCAGCTAGGAAAAATGAGGTTGTCAGGAAAGAGTTGTTTGGGGTTGTGAGGCTTAAAAGGCTTAAAAGGCTTAAAATTTGGCTGCTCCAAATGGAGGTTGTCTAGGAGATGGTGAAGGCACTCAGGATATGTCATTACTTTCAAATTATGATGCCTCAAAAGGTCAGAAATGATGAAGCGGCAGAAAGTAAAGACCATACTCCTTAACAAGGCACCATTATTGTGCATTGAGTTAGCATCTGTTTAACTCCAGGTTGTTTTTTCAGCCTTGACACTTTTGCTGCCAAACATCGAACTCAGCATGCTTTCATTTCCCCAGGATGCCTTGTGCTCTCACTCCCCTGGAATGGGACGTGCTATCTTTTCCCTCCAAAATGCCTTTTCTTCACTTTTCTCCTTGCTTACCATCTAGCTATCCTTGCATTAAGGATGAGATGTATTACTTCTTCAGTTAAATCCCTCCGTACTTCCTGCCTGGGGGGATGCCTCTTACTCACCTAGCATCCTTGCTGATTCTCATCCTAGAACTTGTCAACCCTATGCCAGTTGCCTTTCTCTGTTACTAGATTCTGAGGGTGTGCGCTCTGGTTCTCCCCTCCGTATCACTAGCACCTGAGATTACTTGTGATGTGTTGTTAGGTCTTAACAAATGCTTGATGACAGTCTGGATGAATGAACACATTAATGAATGTCAAATACTGTTGCCAACTGCCCTAGGAATGAGAAAGATGTTCATTTCCTAAAAACATATGAACTGTCCTGTAACCTACACATATCTTATCCTGTAGAACCTTTCAGCCATTATGACTAAACTTATTAAAAAATTTAAGGCATTTTTTTTTAATAGTTTTTGTAGTTTGCAGGATGGTTGAATATCAGCAATTTGATGTAATCTAATCTATTAGATGCTATTTAGGAAAAGTAACTTTAACAAACGTTAGAGTCACCATACTTAAAAAAATAATCATTCCTACTTAAAATTTCCCAGAACTTTCAAAGTAGAATACTGCAAATCCAATCGCTACCCTAAGAAAATCACTCATATAAAAAACCTGACACCTTTCCTTTTTATACTATAATTGCTCAGAAAGACTGTTATGCTAATTACAAGATTGTCCAAAATCTTAACGATAACATAGACACTGTGTGTAACCTACTACAAGGCTAACACTATATGTTTGGATCTAGATGTAGGGCTGAAGATCACCTGACATCGTTAGTTTTTGTGCAGTGGGTGCCATGTATCACCCAAAACAAAGAATATGCTTTGGACATTCTGGAGTTTCAAACTCTAGACCACAAAGAGAGAGCACAAGTTTATTTTCCCATTTAACTATTTAATCATATCTCATTAGATGATTAACAAAGGAAACAATTGTCCCTTTGTACAAAATGTAACTTTATTATAACAATCTATTTGTCTCCTGTTACTGCAAACCAAATTACCATAGACATAGTGATTTAAAATAACACCCATTTATAATCTCCTAGTTCTGTAGCACAGACATTTGAGCCAGCTCAACTGAATTTTTTGCTCATAGGACCACAGGATTCAAATCAAATGCGCACATCTGAAATTCAAGTTTCTTTTCCAAATTCATTCAAGTTGTGAGAATTCAGTTTCCTGTGGTTGTTGGACTGAGGTCCTGTTTCCCTGTTGACTGGGTCACTCTCTGTCTATGCTTATCAAAGAGGGCAAAGCCACCCAGTCTCCTTCTCACCTGACTCACACCATTTTCAAATTAGAAAAGTCACATGCTACCTTCAAAAGCGAATGTCTTCTGTTTTGAATCTCTTGGATTGCCCTTATGCTACCAACCAGAGAAAGACTTTCTGCTCATAAAGGGCTTATGTGATTAGTTCAGATTCACCTAAATAATCTTATTCTGATTAACTTAAAGTCTACTGATTATTAACTTTAATATCATCTGCAAAATCCCTTTGACCATATAACAGTAACAAAATCAGTGTGTAATAGCTCATGATATTCACAATCCCAGAGATCTGAGTGAATAATTGCAGGGATCGGGGTGAAGGCACTTTCTGATTATGGATGGCAATATAGGATCCTGAGACTCAAGGAAGACAGACAAAACCAGCAATGCTCTACATAGAAGTGGACAGAACAGAGGTTCCCTGTTTGAGTGAATCTTGTATTTTTAGTGGTGAACGTAAGATGAAATGGAGTTGGCAGTTTCAACAACCACAAAAGAAGATGGCAGGACATGGAGAAGATTAAAAATAGAGAATTGCTATAGTTACAGGTCAAGTGTTCACTAGTGTAGAGACCACTGCATGTGAGAATTATCTGTTTCTATATGCTTAATATATGTTCATGTTTCTCTTTCTTGTTTTTAAGCTTCTTGAGGTTTAGGACTACTTTCATTTATCCTATATCTCTTCCACTAAGCAGAGTGCTGGGCAATAATGGGTAAATGGATAAACGAGAGTGCTAGTGATGATTTGATGAGCCACTGGATCGAATGAATACATGAAAAAGCTGTAGTCAGAGGAAAGCACAGAGATGAGCCCAGAACAGGTGCTGCTTTGTCCCAAACATTCTGAAATTTAGCTCTCTTAAAAGCACCACTGTTCAAGACTGACTGAAACTCTGTAACTGAGAATTTTTTTTTTTTTTTGCTTTGATTACTCAAGTTTTTATTTTATTTTTTAAAGTTTTTTTATTTTTTAGTTTACTTTACAATACTGTATTGGTTTTGCCATACATCAATATGAATCCGCCACGGGTGTACATGAGTTCCCAATCCTGAACCCACCTCTCATATCGCTCCCCATACCATCTCTCTGGGTCAATTTTAACAGTCTTTTTCACCTATAAACTTCCCAATGTAGGAAGAGTGGAGAAAGAAATGGCAACCTCCTCCAGTAGTCTTGCCTGGAAAATCCCATGGACAAAGAAGCCGGGTGGGCTACAGTCCATGGGGTCACAGAAGACTCAGATACAACTTAGTCATTAAGCATCAGCAATAGCAGTGTAGGAAGAGAGATGCTGCCTCTTCCATGAAACCAGTGATATCTAAAATAGGAGTGAATACATCTTCAGAGTGAGTGTCTTGCTCCTTTTGTTCACTTTAATGCCCTTCCTTGCTTCAGTAGGATGATGCTCTAGGTTCATAAATCCTTCTTAGTGGAAATCAGTTTGGGGACCCCTCTCTATTAGTTTTATATTATTGTAATAACAAAGCACTGCACACTTAGTGGCTTAAAGCAACACAAACTTATTATCTCATAGTTTCTATGTATTAGAGTCTGGATGGGTTCCTATCCTCTAGATCTGTAAAAGTCAAAATTAATATGTTGACCAGGCTGGGCTCTTACTTAGAGACATTGCTGCAGAATCTGCTTCCAGGATCATTCAGGTTGTTCCTTGCAGATTGGGATGCTCTTACGTTCTCTGATCTCTTTCTAGTGTTTGGACAGGGACCTTAACATCTCAGACAGCAATTATATGTCTAATTCTTCTAACACTTGAAATGTCTTTAGCATTCTTCTCTGCCACATCTCTCTTGCTCTCAGCCTGGGAAAGCTCTTGATTAGTGAGGCTGTTACTCAGCGAGGCCTATTTGGATAGTCCAGAGTATTTTTCCTATTAAACATAACCTTAATTATATTTGTTAAGTCCATTTTGCCACGTATCATAAAATACAGATGTATATCTTTGGGAGGCCGTTCTTTGTACCATATCCTCTATTTTCTGGAGCAGAGATACTGGAGAGCAGGTAAAGAGGACGGAGTTGCCCCACTCCAGGTCTCATACTGGCTATAAAACGTGTCTCCTCTCTATTGATATTACTCATTGATGAAATCTTTGTATACTGGCATCCGAGGATCCTGCGGTCAGGTTTTCTCACCAGTGTCAAGTTAAACAACTTAAACGTGATTTCTCCTGTTCATTGATTTGATCAGTACATACTGGGACCCCTGCCATGTTCTCAGGCACTGTAAGAAACCCTTTGAATAGTCTCTGCCATCCGTGAATTTATCATTCAGTAGAGAGACATATGAATAGCTGCATGTTTGACATGGTGTATTAAGTGCTGTGCAACAGTTAAAATATGGTGGACCCGGGGGCACACAGCAATGGCAGATAAGCCAGAACAGTGTTGTGCTGGGTGCCAATCACCATGTGTCTGTGTCAAAAATATTCTGTTTTGGCAGAAAGTTGGCTGTATTGTAGTGTAGCTGGTTAAGAGAGGAACCTAACAGATTGTAGAGGGACTATTAACCAAACATTTTATGCAGTGTCAAAGGCACAGAAAAAAGTGGTAATTGCATAGAAGGCAAAGTTTCTGCTCAGAGAAAAGGCAAATGTATTTGCACATATGATATTTCTCTCCTTTGACAGAGTGTGCAGCATATATTCCAGTCACAGAGAACTCGGATCGAAAGGGGGACTTTATGAAGATTTGTTTACGAAGTAATTGGGATTCAACTTTTCTCGCTTCAGCAAAGTCTGAATCTTCTTTTTTTAAACAGTTCATTCCGGTTTTTGCTTTTCATTTTTTGCTCCAAATTATTTTGACTTCCTTCTGTGCAGAATTTTTTTGTTTTGGGAGTCTGACCAATATACATATCCAAAAGTTCAGTATGATTAGTGACTTTTACTAATACCATATGTGGCAGATGAACACTTGTTGCCAGCTCTAGTAAAGAAGCCTGGTGGGCTACACTCCATGGGGTCATAGAAGACTCAGACACAACTTAGTCATTAAGCAACAGCAATAGCAGTGTAGGAAGAGAGATGCTGCCTCTAGCCTCTACCTTTCAGTTCAGTTCAGTTCAGTTCAGTTGCTCAGTCGTGTCCAGCTCTTTGTGACCCCATGAAACGCAGCACGCCAGGTCTCCCTATCTATCACCAACTACTGGAGTTCACTCAAACTCATGTCCATTGAGTCAGTGATGCCATCCAGCCATCTCATCCTCTGTCGTCCCCTTCTCCTCCTGCCCCCAATCCCTCCCAGCATCAGAGTCTTTTCCAATGACTCAACTCTTCCCATGAGGTGGCCAAAGTATTGGAGTTTCAGCTTCAGCATCAGTCCTCCCAATGAATATTCAGGGCTGATTTCCTTTAGGATGGACTGGTTGGATCTCCTTGCAGTCCAAGGGACTGTCAAGAGTCTTCTCCAACACCACAGTTCAAAAGCATCAGTTCTTCAGCACTCAGCTTTCTTCACAGTCCAACTCTCACATCCATACATGACCACTCGAAAAACCATAGCCTTGACTAGATGGACCTTTGTTGGCAAAGTAATGTCTCTGCTTTTGAATATGCTATCTAGGTTGGTCATAACTTTTCTTCCAAGGAGTAAGTGTCTTTTAATTTCATGGCTGCAATCACCATCTGCAGTGATTTTGGAGCCCAAACAATAAAGTCTGACACTGTTTCCCCATCTATTTCCCATGAAGTGATGGGACCAGATGCCATGATCTTTGTTTTCTGAATGTTGAGCTTTAAGCCAACTTTTTCACTCTCTTTCACTTTCATCAAGTTTCTTTAGCTAGTCTTTACAATTGGTTATCTGAGAGTTCCCAAGAAAGTGTCTTCCTCAGATGGTACCTCAAGAAAATTACTTGATGTCTATGAATCTTCACATCCTTTAGGGGTTAGGACAATCTTAGCCATCTTTCAAGGCTTGCATTATGTTGAATATTGTAAGTAGTATAATTATTGAAAGAAGACATTCTTGACAAAGCCTTTATTGACATTTTATTGGCACAGAAGGATTGAATAGTATGCACAAAAATGTAAAATAAAATGTGCCATACAAAAGAGATGCTTGTAAATTTGTATGCATATGAATATGTAAAAGTTTATTGTGACAGACAAGTCTGTTATGATACACACTCTCTCCCAGTCCTTCTGGCAAGCTTTTCAGTTATGTTAGCGCTCTCACATTCTGGGCATAGATTTTCAGAACAGATTTCTTTTTTTTAATTTGAAAAAAAATTCCCAAAGGCTCTGATGTTGTAGATACACTTGAATAGAATGTTTACTGAATCTGTCCTATATACACCAGTCTCCTGGGCACTGCAGATACAAAACTGAAAGAAGCAAAACCTCAAAAGAAGCTGCAGGCTAGAGCCGAGGTTCTCTCCACACACACACACACACACACACACACACATTATGAGGTTATTCACAAATAATTGGTAACTTAAGATAGTTGTAAGTCCAGAATTTCCAAAACATGTATACGCTCCTATTATAAAAAGCATTCAAGGTTTTTCCCTAAACTTCTCATTCTCATTCTGTGTTTCAACATGCTTCTGCACAGAAGTGAATGATAAAGATCCATCTGGTGGTCTATCAGCTGTACAGGGATTTCCAGGGCAAGAGCATGGTTTCCTGACCCATGAATGTAATCTATTCTGCACGAGTCAAAATTGGAAACCACATCCTGGTGAATTTGTTTTAAAAAAAGGCTAGGATGGTGAAAACAGAGTCCCTTTCCACTGTCTATCTTATTTAAATTGTCTTCATAATCATTAGTAGTCACTTCAACAATTATATGTTCCAAATATATCAAGTCAACAGCCATCTTGCATTCTGTGGTCTGTGTGTGTGACACGAAGTTATGATAATGGAGAAGACAGGCATGTTTGTGGACTGTATAAACTTTATGTGCCTTTTTAAAACTTTCCCTCTGGCTGCGGACCTCCTAGAAAACCACATAAAAGGTGGATGCTAAGTAGCAGGTCCTAATTTTACAAACAGAGATCAGTGGAAGGTAAAAACGTAACTTTATGTTCCTACCACCAGTGGGTTGTTTTGATTTCTAGATGTCCAAACCCGAGGCAGAAACTAAATCTGGTCACTTTCAGATAAACTAAGCCTAATGCCATGGTTTTCTAGGCTATCAGGTATAACATTCAATCACACGCAGCTTAGACTCCCTCTCAGGAGAATCTTCCTCCTGCTCCCCTCTGGGAATAATGGCAACCTCTGGAGGGCTTCTTTGTTGCTGGTCCAGCAATGTTGAGAATACCTCAGTTCTAAAACTTCATCTGCATTCATCTCATGTTGGTCTTCCACTCCCAAGGAAATCCACTGCCTACTCAGTGTAAATAGCTGAGGAATTCCTGGGAAGCCTTCAGTACCCACGAGGTTCACTGATCCATCTCTTGTGGCGATGTCTTGGTACCCTCACCTGAAACCCAAAGAGAGCTAGTTCTATCAGGGCCTTTTGATAAACATTCCCTCAGCTTGTCCGGCCATGAACCTCAATCTCAATCCCTCCTGTGTCATCCAGTCACTCATTTGCTGCAGAAGAACTCAGGCTTGTATGAGTGAGTCATATCCTCCTGTGCTGTGCTGTGCTGAGTCACTCAGTCGTGTCCAACTCTTTGGGATCCCATGGACTGTAGCCAGCCAGGCTCCGCTGTCCATGAGGATATCCAGGCGAGAATCCTGGAGTGGGTTGCCATGCTCTCCTCCACATGTCCTCCTAACACCCCTCATTGACACTGACCTATCAGAGGTCCACACAGGGCTAAAAGGAGCCAGGTCATCTCTGCCTCATCCTCAGAATGTCAAAGGGAGATTTTCTCGCCCTTCTGTACACATCCCTGCTCATCTACCTTTAAGCCCACTGTGAGCANCTCCTCCACATGTCCTCCTAACACCCCTCATTGACACTGACCTATCAGAGGTCCACACAGGGCTAAAAGGAGCCAGGTCATCTCTGCCTCATCCTCAGAATGTCAAAGGGAGATTTTCTCGCCCTTCTGTACACATCCCTGCTCATCTACCTTTAAGCCCACTGTGAGCAAGGCTGAGAAACAAGCCGATGATACAGGTGTCTTATGTCCTGTCTAACTCTTTCCTCATCCCAGCCTAGAAGAGTTCTATAATCTGATACGGTGAGAGGAAACACAGCTTTGTTGACTCATCTTCCTTGTCAAACATTTCCTTTCTTACATCTGGATCAAAGCTTTTGATTTTAGTAGGTCTCTTATAAATTAAAAAATATACATATTGCTCCAGTTTGATGGTATCTTCATCATCCCATCGGGTTTATAAATTGTCGCAGAGAGGAAGACATTCTTTAATGTCACAAATTATTATAAAAAGTTGTGCAGAGATGGGGACTAAATGATGCTTTTCTATGTTCCCATAAACTGCATTCACATTTCTGTTAGCCATTTACTAAGAATTATTGAAAACCTCTTTATATGGTTTCCACCACTAAACTATAATTTCTTCAAGGACGAAGATGCCCATCTTATTCATTTTTGTATCTCAGTTCCTGAAACAGAGTTTGGCGTGTAGTAGGTACTATAATTGATAGCTTTTGTTGAATGCTCTGCATTAGGTTGAAGGCTTTACAAACCTGATGTCTTTTGATCCTCATAACCCCATGAGGCAGGTAGTATGGCTATGTTTTACATCTGAGAGACTAAAGATCAGAGAGCATCCTCAAGGCAAAGCGATCACAAGGAGGGAAGGCAGAAATCAAACCCAAGCTGAATCCTCTTGTCACACAGCCTTTAAGTTAATATTTGAATCTATAGAGCCCATGTTCTAAATTCATCAAGTTCTGAACATCTGTCCCACCAGAACAGACATTGGCCAGATCTGGGAACTTGACTATAACAGGTGCACTGCTTGACTACAAAAGCTTTTATCTCCATACATAGCGAAATGGCTCAATGGCAGACACTTCCTTATTAATTCAGTTGATTTACTTCATATTGATATATTAGAAACTGCATTTTTTATTTTGAACTCTTCCATAAATTTTAATTTTCCACCCAATTTAAATTATTTGTTTGTTCCAAAAATCACATATGAAACACCTGCTATACTCTAGGCTTTGTAAGCCGGAAATATTTAGGCAGAGATATTAGTGAGGATCTTGGGAACCAAGACTCTTCTCATCAGTCAGTTCCCTTAGGAATGTACTCAGGGAATTTAGGTGCTGCCTCGTGTTTGAGACTAAGTTGTATTTGTGTGTATGAGCTAATGACCCTAAGAAGCTCAAGCTCAAATCAAAATTGCTGATGTTGACTTCACTCACATTCAATTATTCATAGTAAACAGACTGTTTGCAGAAGTTTTATTTACTCCACATCTTGCTTCAGCCATCATTTAAGGTAACTTTTATAAGTATATATCAGTTTAAAATATACTTACAGGGAAGAAGAAAAAAGAATGAGAATTGAGATAAAATATGAAGCCATGTATAATACTGACCTAAAAAAAATCTTCTTTTAAGTCTTATGCCATTTCTAGAATTAGGTCACAGATTTCATTATAAGTTTTCTAGCAGTCAGTTCAAAGACATTATCATAAAACACCCAGTGCCCATAAAGTAAANTCAGTTTAAAATATACTTACAGGGAAGAAGAAAAAAGAATGAGAATTGAGATAAAATATGAAGCCATGTATAATACTGACCTAAAAAAAATCTTCTTTTAAGTCTTATGCCATTTCTAGAATTAGGTCACAGATTTCATTATAAGTTTTCTAGCAGTCAGTTCAAAGACATTATCATAAAACATCCAGTGCCCATAAAGTAAAAATAAAACAGATATTCAGAAACAACATCATTATTCTGGAATAGTGACCAAAGAAAATTCCAGTCAGTGTATAATGCAGTGAGAATGGCTTTCAACAATATTCTAATGACAGATATTCAGATTAATTTAATACTTTTTCTCTTTTTTTTTTGGTCTCATACTGTTTGACACAAGTATTGATGACATCATCTGGGCCACCAGGGAAGGGCTTTCTGGTGGCTCGGGAAGTAAAGACTCTGCCTGAAATGCAGGAGACCTGGGTTTGATTCCTGGATCAGGGAGATCCCCTAGAGAAGGGCATGGCAATCCACTCCAGTATTCTTGCTTGGAGAATTCCATGGACAGGGGAATCTGGCAGGCTGTAGTGTATGAGGTCCCAAAGAGTCAGACATGACTGAGTAACTAACACTAACACATCGATGATATAAAGCCAAGTCACAGTACGTCGAGATAAATGAGGACAGTTACTGCTATACATAGTCCCAACTCCATCAGAACAATCTAATAATGGACCTCAGAGTCCAGTAATGACCTTTAGGTTACCTTCTACAAGCACTCTTTCCTTTATTCAAGCTTTTTTTTTTTTTTTTTCAAGCAGGCAGTATATGTGAAGTCACATATCCTGAATAACCATCTGTACACAGCTATTTTGTTTTAGCATGAGTTCAGATCGGAACTCAACAGGAAGCTGAGAAATTTATGGGCCAATATGTATAACTTTTACCTCTCATTTCAGATTATGGAACAGAATTCAAGGGGAGTGATAAAGACAATCAATTATTTTTCTCAACACTTTGTGTTGGATCAAGTCCAGTGTTTAGGCAAATACGTACCAGAGAATCCAGAGAATTCAAGTCTTTAGCACAGTCCAATTCCAGTATTTGTCCATTCATTCAGCTAGTCATTCAACAGTAATGTGCTTTTGGCATCTAAGATCTCTAAATTAGAAACTAAGCGCTCCCCACTCAGGCCATTCCATGCACCCATAGAATGACTTGCCTAAAAATAAAACAGCTTAGTATGCCTATAAAATAAATGGATTGCAAAGTGCACAGAAAGGCAATCTAATCAATTACATTTCTGAATAGGATTATGAAATATAAGAGTCCTCTAAATGTTGGACGATATCTACCTAAATTGGGCCTTTTTAATGTAGATCATCGATCCACAATCATTCTGGGAATCAATGGTCATTAAGCCAGGTGTCCATTTAGATCCCCTGGTAGTTGCTGAGGATAGAAAGACAAGTGGAAGGCCTGCTGGTGACCCAGATGCCCCCTGCTGGCGTTGTCTGGCAATGCACTAGCTGAGACTAATAGTAGCTTCACCACGCCCCTGGGTGGGACTATGCAAATCACATCTTCCTACAAAGTCACCGAAAGTCCATAGGTGCTGTTCCCAAACTTATATAAAACTCCCTCAAAGAGCTGGCTCACACAGACTTGTCCAAATTCAGGCTGTTTTTCCGGGGCTCTTAAAGGGCACGCAGAGTTCCTTTCTCACACCGCATCTCACTGCACTTGGCCAGGGCTCACTTCGACAGGGTGCACAGAAGGCAGAGGTACAGGGACTCTGCTGCTGCTGCAAGAACACTGGAGTGGGACCACTGGAGTGGGTTGCCATTTCCTTCTCCAATGCATGAAAGTGAAAAGTGAAAGTGAAGTCTCTCAGTGGAGAGTGAAAAGTGAAAGTGAAATCTCTCAGTCCTGTCCGACTCCTCAAGACCCCATAGACTGCAGCCTACCAAGGACTCTGCATTTCGCCAAAACTTCTGCTGAGGAGTTCCAGGCATCTTATCCTCTTCGTGGCCACAGGACTGGAAAAGGTCAGTTTTCATTCCAATTCCAAAGAAAGGCAATGCCAAAGAATGTTCAAGCTACCGCACAATTGCACTCCTCTCACATGCTAGTAAAGTAATGCTCAAAATTCTCCAAGCCAGGCTTCAGCAATATGTGAACCATGAACTTCCTGATGTTCAAGATGGTTTTAGAAAAGGCAGAAGAACGAGAGATCAAATTGCCAACATCTGCTGGATCATGGAAAAAGCAAGAGAGTTCCAGAAAAACATCTATTTCTGTTT
>SJYA01003219.1:327238-338692 GCA_006410615.1 Neotragus moschatus
TCTAGTCAAGGCTATGGTTTTTCCTGTGGTCATGTATGGATGTGAGAGTTGGACTGTGAAGAAGGCTGATCACTGAAGAATTGATGCTTTTGAACTGTGGTGTTGGAGAAGACTCTTGAGAGTCCCTTGGACTGCAAGGAGATCCAACCAGTCCATTCTGAAGGAGATCGGCCCTGGGATTTCTTTGGAAGGAATGATGCTAAAGCTGAAGCTCCAGTACTTTGGCCACCTCATGCAAAGAGTTGACTCATTGGAAAAGACTCTGATGCTGGGAGGGATTGGGGGCAGGAGGAGTAGGGGATGACAGAGGATGAGATACCTGGATGGCATCACTGACTCGTTGGATGTGAGTCTGAGTGAACTCTAGGAGTTGGTGATGGACAGGAAGGCCTGGCGTGCTGTGATTCATGACGTTGCAGAGTCGGACACGACTGAGAGACTCAACTAGCATAAGCCATTCTCTCTAAAGATACAACCAAAATCATAATCCTACAGGTCTTCAAAACAAGGAGTAGTACATCAGCTTATTGGAGGTAGCCACAAGTTAAGGAAGCTGTTTTTAAATGCCAAAAGAAATTTGACTTGCCTTATGTAAAATTGTTATATAATCTTCCAAAACTTCCTTATTCTTTCTGAGAATCTAAGCAATATTAAGGGTCAGGTTTTTGATAGTATCTTTATATTATTGGCACATCTTAGCCCACAGCCAGACTCTCAGAGGCTTCTTCTGTTCAGATGCCAAGAAAATCTTAAATACAGCCATAAGCAAACTATCTTTAGCCCTAACTAATTTTTCCACAGGCCCTTCCCAGGTGGCATAATGGTAAAGAATCCACCTGTCAATGAGAATTCCCTGGATTTGGGAAGATCACCTGGAGGAGGAAATGGCAACTCACTGCAGTATTCATGCCTGGAGAGATCCATGAACTGAGGAGCCTGTAGTCTACAGTCCATGAGGTTGCAAAGTCAAACATGGCTGAGTGACTGAGCACGCACACAATTTTTCCACATGGTTTCAAACTGTGTGAAGTGGTCAGTAGTATAATAGCCAAGTTCCTGACCCATCAGTTTCTAAAATATGTTGATCTGCTAATTCCCAGCTTTAAGAAACACACATTGTAAATATACTACCTAATGTCAATAGAACAATCATTTGTATAAGGCAAAGATCCACAGATGTAAACAAAACAACAACAACAAAAAAGGAAATATTCTGAGGTCAAAAATATATGGAAAAAAAAAATTAAGCATTAAGACTTACCATGGAAGGTGACTCATGAATTGTTCTTGGGTCATGGAAACCAACCCTGATTTTGAAACTTAATTTACACTATGTTTTTCTGGATGTTTTCTTCATATCAGGATAAACTATTTTCAAGACCCAGAAAGAATGATACGATATGATAGCCATCTTTACCATGTCAGTGGAGTGAAGGAAGTGGGAGGAATACAAAATGTAGGTCAGGTCAGTTCAGTTCAATCGCTCAATTGTGTCTGACTCTTTGAGACCACATGGACTGCAGCACGCCAGGCTTTACTGTCCTTCACTATCTCCCAGAGTTTGTTTAAATTCATGTCCATCAGGTCAGTGATGCCACTAACCATCTCATCCTCTGTTGTCCCCATCTCCTCCTGCCTTCAGTCTTTCCCAGCATCAGGCTTTTTTCAAATGAATAAGTTCTTCCCAACANTGTCCTTCACTATCTCCCAGAGTTTGTTTAAATTCATGTCCATCAGGTCAGTGATGCCACTAACCATCTCATCCTCTGTTGTCCCCATCTCCTCCTGCCTTCAGTCTTTCCCAGCATCAGGCTTTTTTCAAATGAATAAGTTCTTCCCAACAGGTGGCCAAAGTATTGGAGCTTCAGCTTCAGCATCAGTCCTTCCAGTGAATATTCAGGACTGATTTCCTTTAGGATGGACTGATTGGATCTCCTTGGAGTCCAAGGGACTCTCAAGAGTCTTCAACACCATGGTTCAAAAGCATCAATTCTTTGGCACTCAGCTGTCTTTATACTCCAGCTCTCACATACATACATGACTATTGGAAAAACCATAGCTTTGACTGTACAGACCTTTGTTGACAAAGTAATGTCTCTGCTTTTTAATAAGCTATTTGCGTTGTGACTAGAGTGAATTGCTTTGCCTTGATTGCAGGGAAGGCTGTTTTGAGAAAGAGCCATATGAGGGTTGCTTCTGAATTTGTTTAAGAGATATTATCTAGTAGAATTTGCAATGCCAGTGTCTTCTTAATAGAAATACATAGAAGAAATGTCTCTCATATTTTGGTATGCACATAATGAGAAGATAGCTGTGATTCTCAGGAGCCATTTGAAAGCACAGACTTCAGACAAATTTGACTTTGACAAGTTATTTAACGATTTTGAGACTCAATTTTCTCTTCTTAAAATGGAGAGATGCTGATAGATGACATTGAATTGTTGTGGGCAGTAAGTGAGATTGCATTACATGTGATGCTTAGCTCCATGCCTAATATAGATCAGCTGTATCACTACTAATAGCTGAAATAATATTAGCCATCATTATTTTTAAACTATAACTTATTATAGAAGACAGACACAAACAAAGTTATCGGAAGAAAACAGATGCAAACAAAGTTATCAGAAGAAAAGGAAGCACGGAGTGAAGTCTGGGGAAGCCAGACACGAGTTTCCAGGAGTCCTCTCCCATTGGAATCACTCACAGGACACACTTGATTCCTCCAGGAATGAGCTGTGACTAGTATGGCATGTTGTCTATTAGAGAAGCTCATTAAAGATTCAATGCCAAAGGTTTTCACTGGGTGCTGATCACAAAAACATACTGGGTCTAGCAAGGGTTCCAATTCCAGATGCCCAGAAAGAACACAAGTGTTTAGCATAAACACATTTTTTACAAACATGGTTCAGGCACTCTTCTCAAGGTGGAAGTGAAAATGAAAATGTTAGTCATTTAATCATGTCCAACTCTTTGGGACCACATGAACTGAGGGCCACCAGGCTCCTCTGTCCATGCCTGTGGAATTCTCCTGGCAGAAACTAGAGTGAGTAGCCATTCCCTTCTCCAGGGGATCTTCCCAACCCAGGAATCAATCCTAGGTCTCCCGCATTGCAGGTGGATTCTTTACCCTCTGAGCCATCAGGGAAATGCTCCTGAAATCCAAGTTCCCAGAAGCCAACCTAATGCAAGCTTCCTAAGGATTTAGCCTGAAGTCTGTTATGTTTATGTGAAAGTTGGACTGTGAAGAAAGCTGAGCGCCAAAGAATTGATGCTTTTGAACTGTGGTGTTGGAGAAGACTCTTGAGAGTCCCTTGGACTGCAAGGAGATCCAACCAGTCCATTCTGAAGGAGATCGGCCCTGGGATTTCTTTGGAAGGAATGATGCTGAAGCTGAAACTCCAATACTTTGGCCACCTCATGCGAAGAGTTGACTCATTGGAAAAGAGTCTGATGCTGGGAGGGATTGGGGCAGGAGGAAAAGGGGACGACAGAGAATGAGATGGCTGGATGGCATCACTGACTCGATGGACGTGAGTGTGAGCAAATTCTGGGAGTTGGTGATGGACAGGGAGGCCTGGTGTGCTGCGATTAATGGAGTCGCAGAGAGTCAGACATGACTGAGTGACTGAACTGAACTGAATTGTTATGTTAGCCTTTTTATCAAAATCTTGGCTAGAAATTGTTTAGAGTTAATTAAATATATGCTGAGTACCGGTTTTTGGTTTGATTTTATTTTCATGTTGCTTCTATTTCCTCATGTTTCACTTTTGTATCTTGTTTTGCACATATTGCCGAGGCATCATTGGTGATATATTGTTGTATGTTTTTTTGTTTTTTTAGTAGTAGGTTTATAACAAATCTTTGTTGATTGACTATATAGAGTAAAACTATGTAAATAATAGTTAGATGTGTGATTCAGGGGTACTTCTAACCTCTGTTAGTCTGTGCTCAGATGTGCCTGCCTCTGTGACCCCTTGGACTCTAGCCTCTCAGGCTCCTCTGTCCTTGGAATTTGCCAGGCAATAATACTGGAGTGGGTTGCTATTTCCTCTTCCAGAGAATCTTCCCGACCTAGGGATCAAACCCTAGTCTCTTGCATATCCTGAACTGGCAGATGGATTCTTTACCACTAGCGCCACCTGGGAAGCCCAGGCGCTATTGGTCTAAATTCTCTCATGTATATTCAGGACCAATATCTCTTTGATCATTTCATAGGTTAATAACAATAGTGAATGTGATGATGATGCTAATTATTATTTTTCCTTTTTTATAACCTGTAGAATTATTTGAACATTATAAACAAAATGTGTTTTATATCTTATATCCATAAACATTTGCAAACTGTTATAATTGTTTGTAATGTGATGGTCTTGGGGCAGCTCACCCAAGAAAGCAGAGTAGCTGCTCTCATGTGGGGTGGCTCTGCCTGAAAGTTAGAGAAATGAAGGTTCAACTTGGCAGATGGAGGTTCAGAGCCCAGTTCTTCCACTTACTTGCTGTTGTTAACTTTGGAACATTTTTTTTTTATCTTTCTTCTGTGTTTGTTTCTTTATCTGAAAATGAAGATAATTATGCTTGTCTAACAGGATGATTTTAAGGAATCAGTAAAATGTTACTTGTAAAACCCTTAGTTCAGTGTCTGACATATAGCAAGCACTCATTTAATCAGGTTATTTCTATGCTGTGTCTGCTTTTATTAGTCACTTTACCTGTTGGTTCTTAAGCCATTCACCTATTGTTCTCCCAGCCTTCATAGCCCAGCTCTTGTATCTGCAGAGGTGAACACCAAGGTGCCAGCTGGCTCTTAAATACAGCGGGATGTAACTGAGATTCAGACAACTGCCCTTGTCTCTCTATGAGCTTTTGCAGCCCACTTCCAGGGCCAGAACACTGCAGAGTTTCAAAGAGCGTGCTCAGGAATCTCCCACTACAAGACTGAATCCTGTTACTATTCCTCACTTGGTTAATATACTGCATCTCACTAAACCCCAGGCTCCAGTCTGTACGATGAGGATGATCCTTCATTAACTTGTTACAAATTGAAGTGAGAAAATGTGTGTGTTTTATCAGCTCACCCAATACCTCAGTTCAGTCACTCAGTTGTGTCCGACTCTCTGCAAACCTATGAATCGCAGCACGACAGGCCTCCCTGTCCATCACCAACTCCCAGAATTCACTCAGATTCACGTCCATTGAGTGAGTGATGCCATCTAGCCATCTCATCCTCTGTCGTCCCCTTCTCCTCCTGCCCCCAATCCCTCCCAGCATCACAGTCTTTTCCAATGAGTCAACTCTTCACATGAGGCAGCCAAAGTACTGGAGTTTCAGCTTCAGCATCATTTCTTCCAAAGAAATCCCNGTGTCCGACTCTTTGCGACCCCATGAATTGCAGCACGCCAGGCCTCCCTGTCCATCACCAACTCCCAGAGTTCACTCAGACTCACGCCCATCGAGTCCGTGATGCCATCCAGCCATCTCATCCTCTGTCGTCCCCTTCTCCTCCTGTCCCCAATCCCTCCCAGCATCAGACTCTTTTCCAATGAGTCAACTCTTCACATGAGGTGGCCAAAGTACTGGAGTTTCAGCTTTGGCATCGTTCCTTCCAAAGAAATCTCAGGACTGATCTCCTTTAGAATGGACTGGTTGGATCTCCTTGCAGTCCAAGGGACTCTCAAGAGTCTTCTCCAACACCACAGTTCAAAAGCATCAATTCTTCGGTGCTCAGCTTTCTTCACAGTCCAACTCACATCCATACATGACCACTGGAAAAACCATAGGACCTTAGAGTTGCCCTAATCCAACACCTTCATTTTCACAGATGATGAAATTCATATTCATAAGGGGTAAGCAACATGCCCCAAATCACATCGCTGGTGAAGACAGAATTGGAACCCAAGTCTCCCAGAAACTTCAGTTGAATGATTCTTTTTTTCACGTTTTTGCACCAACGCCAGATACCCAGGTGAATTCTAAATATCCATTAGTTCTCTAGATGTTGCCAAGTATCCTGTTGCTTATGCATGATATATGTTCATTTCTCGGTGTGTGCTTGAATCTTAACCCAATAAGGTTTTGTTCCATTGCAGACCCAGATAAAGTTCTCTCTCATCGAAAAATTTGTATGGCAGAGAGAAACAATCAGGTTTAATTTGAGGAATAAAAATGTCCCAAGTTTCAGCTCATGGTCAGTAAAAATGTCTTTATTGTCATTTACATTTCACTTGGGATTTTAATTTGACCAAATTCGGGTTGTCTTCGTAGCTGTTGTGCCTTTTCTCCACTAGCCCTGAAATTCAGGTTCTCCTGATTTTTTGTGTGGATAACTGTTGCAGTCTCCTGTGCTGGTTTGCATAGAGCCCCACAACACGCATGCACTCCCTGGCACCCCATGAATTTGCCCAGGAGGCAAGTCTGTTCATGTCCCCCTTCCATTCAGTCCTTTAGTGGTTTCCTGTGGCTTTCACAGTAGAGTTTAACTCCTTAGTTTAACCTACAGAATCACCATGTCGCGCCTCCTCCCCCACCAGCAGACTGTTGCCAGCCCTCCCCTCCTCAGCCCTGTGTCCTCCGGTCTCCAGCCATATCCCACTACATCCTGTCGTTTCCCTGCTTCAGGCCTCCAGCTTCTCAGATGTGTCTGTCTCTGCTTGGAATGCCTTTCTTCTTCTCCATCTTCACAGCTTCTGTGAGTCTTCCCGTATTCAGTTCAAGCATCACCTTCTCCCGTTTTCCGTGACCCGCCAGTCTCTGGTACTTGGGCATCGTGCTGAGCCCAGCCCTGTGCCAGCACTCATCTCTCGTGATTACCGAGCTCCATCTGTTCTCACTACTGGACTCCGTATACCCCTTGTTTCTCTTAGAACAAAGAAGAAAGGAGTCTCCCTGAATTAGAACACAGAATCTCTGTGTACCCACCATGGTTTTCATTTTCTGTATTTTATGATGATTTGTTATCTTGGGCCCTTGCATACCCAGGAGGGACAGAAGGGCTATCTAATCCTGGAGATAGCAAGCAGCAACTCCCCTGTAAGTGTGCCTTTCATGTGCAAACCAAGCAACATGAGCCCACACCCCACCACCTTCTTTATCAGGCTCTTGCAGGGATTTTACCCTCTAGGTCAATATTTCCTGCACTGATCCCCCCTGGGCCAGGTACCAGATAACTCGGGGCCACAGCTACACCTTGAGCCTGACTGATATTATTCAAACTAGCCGATTTCAAGTCTGCTTATCCTGCTCACTCTTCCCATGGGAACCACAGTAAAAGCTCTAGCCCCTGCTTCCTTCCCTCTCCTTCAGTCACCCATGTCTTCCTGACCTGACATGTCTGCCTGCTCTTGGCAACATGCATGCTAAGTTGCTTCCGTCGTGTCTGACTCTGCGATGCTATGGACTGCAGCCTGCTAGGCTCCTCTGTCCATGGGATTCACCAGGCAAGAACTGGAGTGGGTTGCCATGTCCTCCTCCAGGGGATCTTCCCGACCCAGGGATTGAACACACATCTCCTGTGTCTCCTACACTGTAGGCGGATTCTTTGCCCCTGAGCCACAGGGGGAAGCCTGGCAACCATGAATGACAAGCTGTCTTTTGCTAGCAGTCATCTTGAGTTCTAAGGGCAACACCATACCTGAATAACACAAAAACCTACTTTGCCCAAACCCCTTTGCCCCTGCACGCCTGTGCCTAGTCAGCTTCAGAAGCAGCTGCAGCTGCGGCAAACTTGAAGGAGAGTCGGCCCAGTTTTCTCTCTTTAGGGGACCCGCCCTATTCCCTGAAACACTGCATAAGGCTTGTCTGTCATCCATGCCTAAGGTGCTGCCAAATGTGTAAAGGGGAGATGAGCTGATAGAATCTCCAGTATAATCTTATAATGTGGTGACCAGGAAATCCTTCCCTCTAAACTTGGCAGACTGCACTATTTGTAAATTCCCAAGACAGGAAAAAAAAAAAAAAAAAATCAGAACATACGCTTTAGGGGAGACTTCCCTGGTGACCCAGTGGCTGGGACTCCAAGCCCCCAGTGCAGGGGGCCTGGGTTCGGTCCCCGGTCAGGACCGCACATGTCGCAGCTAAAGAGTCCGCCTGCCACAGTGAAGATGGAGGATCTCAAGTGCTGCACCTAAGACCTGGCGCAGCTGAATGAATAAAGTGTTTTTTGCAGTGCTTTTTAACACTCTTACCGCCAGCGTTTTCATATGAGTCTCATAAAAGTTATGACTACCCCCGTTTTAGAAATGAGAACATCTTTTGACAAAGCTCACAGCCTCATCTTGAATAACCTTACTCCGGATCTCAGTTTTCTCATCTGTAAAATGGCAACAATAATGGCGTTTACCTCACTGAATTGTTGTGACAGCTGGTAAACTAACATATGTAAAAAATTTTCCGTAGTGCCTCCCATGTGGCACATGCATAAAACATTCAGTGCTGTTGGCTTTGTTGGTCATAGTGGTACAGTTGGTATAACACTAAACCCATGTTTTTCAAATATGCAGTCTCGCCTCTTATTGTTATCCACCCCAAAAAAATGGCTGTCCATGGGCCTAAACTGTTACAAGTGTAACTGCAGTTTTCACTAAACAATATTTTTTAATGTTAAAGAGAAGAACAAGGTGCCTACTAGGTACAAGAGTAGGGGAAGCTTGAAATGAGTAAGATACCACCCACTACCTGTTCAGGTAAAAAGACTTTTATGTATGTATGTATTTATGTATTTGGCTATGCCGAGTCTTAAGCAGTATTCGCGATCTTCAGTTGGCAGCATGTGAGCTCTAGTTCTCCCACCATGGACTGAATCCAGCCCTCGCCTCGGGAGCTTTGAGTCTTAGCCACTGGACCACCAGGAAAGTCCCCAAGTAAAAAGATACTAACTTTTAGCTCCGATTTTTTGTATCAAATAGGTAAAAGATTCCGTGTGTTGCATTGTGTTCCTCTTTTCAGGGGTGTGTGAGTGTTGTAGACCCTGCACGAGCCTCCGGGTGGGCCACTGAGTGCAGGCTTCATCACAGACTGTGAGCACGTGGCCCAGCGTGAGGGGTGCCCTCCCCATGATGTCGTGGGTGGCTCACAATTCGTGGTCCTGCGTCTGAGTTGCTTTTATCCTCTTCCTTCTTGTCACCCATCCTCACAATTTTCCCTGAGTATGTGGGGAAAATTGAGTTTGATAGCTTCTTGGACATTCAGAAGCTCACATCCCAGCAGTGGTCTTGCTGTGGCAGAAGGGGAGAGATGATGGATGCAGGGGACTTGGAGGAGGGGGGAGCCCAGCCTTTCCTCAGAGCCAAAGATGCACTCGGGGAAAAAACACATTGTCAACACAACAGATGTGAAGGTTTTTAATATTAACAACTGAAAAAATAATTCTACTCTAAGGAGATAAAAGCTGATTTAAGGAATATGCTTATGTCTACCTGAAATTATCTTCAAAAGAGTTGAACTTTCATGAGAAATTTCAGTAGCTGTCTTTGGTGAAGAAGCAGTTGGTTCAGTGCAATTAATTGCAGGAAGGATCTTTGCAGTCAGTGATGACAATGAGACTAAAATTATTTCCTGGGGACTCTCGGATACTAGTGACGTGAATTTGGGAGTGGGGGAGGGACTCAAGGTTAAACAGGAGGTTAGAGTACCACCAAGCTTGTATTTAAGCTGGAGGCCTCTGGAATTAGGCCCAATGATCCGCAGCAGGGAGAGGAGATGGGCAATGGGTGGGAGGTTACTGGACCAGAGAGTCTTTAACTCTGCTGGATGAACCCAGGTCTCCACCTCTCCACATGCTTGGTACCCCTCTGCAGAAGAAGCAAGCTGCTTTACCCCTGACCAGTGAAATTAAGAGAGCAGGTCTGAAAAGAAAAAGGGAAATCTCCCCTGTAGGAATACTTTTCTCTCTTACAATATGTGAAAAGATGATTCTGGAATTCTCAAGTGTCTACTGAATCACTAAAGTAAGAAACTGATGTGTTTTGCAGCCCCAAAGCCAAAAACGAGAGGAAATTTCAGACAGACCTTATGTGTTATCCAGCAGCAGAGATATGAAGAAGTGGGGTCCATCAGCCCAGCTTCATTAAGCAGTTTGAATAATCACTAAACCAAGGGGGATTAGAAGGCAGCAAATGTTGAACAATTTCAAATGAAATGTCAGAAGGGTCTGTCTCTTAGGTAGAGCAAAGTTCTTTAGGTGGAGGAGGAATAAGAAGAAAGTGACAGTCCAGAGGAAACTGGGGCAAGTAAGAAAAGAGTTTTTAAAGTGGTGAGGTTCCCAAATGGTTCAGTGGTAAAGAATCTGCCTGGCAATGCGGCAGCCATAACAGGCACAGGTTTGATCCCTGGGTCAGGAAGATCCCCTGGAGAAGGAAATGGCAACCCACTCCAGTATTCTTGCCAGGAAACTCGCATGGACAAAGCAGCCTGGTGGGCTACAGTCCATGGGATCACAAAGAGTGGGACACGACTGAACTCCTGAACATGCACGTGCAAGAGAGACTCAAAGGTGAACTGCAGGATCACGAGGCGAGTGAGACCAGAGGACGAGCCGCCCAGACCCTGGCTGCTGTCTCTGNCTCGCATGGACAAAGCAGCCTGGTGGGCTACAGTCCATGGGATCACAAAGAGTGGGACACGACTGAACTCCTGAACATGCACGTGCAAGAGAGACTCAAAGGTGAACTGCAGGATCACGAGGCGAGTGAGACCAGAGGACGAGCCGCCCAGACCCTGGCTGCTGTCTCTGCTGTGAGGCTGACTCAGCCAAAGGGTAGCATTCAGGCCTTCAAGGGTCTATACACACACACATACATGGACACATCTATGAGTTTATACAATGGACACTCATTTTGAAAACAACCTCCAAATCTCAAAATACATGTATCTACTCTATCTAGAAGGCAACTGACACACTGCTAGGATCTGGGAAATCATAACATCACAGAGCAGCAAAACCAAAGAAAGCCAACCATAAGTGGAAAAAACACATATACCCCAGTCTTCACTGCAGCACTATTTAAAATAGCTAGGACATGGAAGCAACCTAGATATCCATCAACACATGAACGGCTAAAGAGGCCATGGTACATATATACAGAGGAATATTACTCTGGCATAAAAAAGGAGCTCATTTGAGTCAGTGTTAATGAGGCAGATGAACCTAAAGCCTAGTATACAGAGGGAAGTAAGTCAGAAAGAGGAAAACAAATATCACATATTCATGCATACACATGGAATCTCGAAAGATGGTACTGATGAGCCTATGGCAGGGCAGCAGTGAAGACACAGACGGGACAGACATACGGACACGGGGTGGGGGTGGGGAGGGGAGGACGCATGGGGAGGGGAGGACGCATGGAGAGAGCAGCTCAGAAACACACACACTAACGTGCAAAATAGAGAGCCAACGGGAATGTGCTGTATGGCTCAGGGAACCCAAACCAGGCTCTATGACAACCTAGAGGGGCTGGGGGG